>UNSF01000010.1:1141711-1372234 GCA_900538255.1 Ulva mutabilis | reverse complement strand
ATCCCCTAGAGAGCCCGATGTTGAGTCCGGCGGTATGCCGGCTCAGTCAGAGGCCCCTCCCCCCCCATGAATTACCTACAGAAGCTTGCCATAGCAATGGGCGGTACGGTACACACCAAGTGCCCAAGTCTCGGTGGGGGTGTCGAAGCCAGTGCCTGTACGCCCCCGTTGCCCCTACACTGGGCGAGGGCAAGTGGTTGCCGCGCGGGCTGACCTCAAACAGCCCCTACGGCCAGATGTTCCCCAAAGCAAGCCCGACACAGGGCCGGCCCCCTTCCTTCCCACCCGCGAACCTTCGGGCCAAGAGGACCCTTAAGTTGATGGAGCCGCAGAAGAGGCTGCCAGCGTCGAACATCCCCCCCTGCCGATGGGCGATCCCCGATCGTCAGTGCACCACCCCAACGAGGTGCAACCCAAGCGGCTAAGAAACAGAAGCCGTTTCATGCGCCGCAGAAGCGCCCAGCGGCAGGGTCGACGCGCGCTGCCGATGCCATCGACCTGGTCGACGTGGATGATGAGGAGCCCACACAGCCATACACGGTATGTTCTGTTTGACTGCCACCTTCACCCCCCCCACCCCCTTCCCCCCCCCCCCCCGCCCATTCACACGCCCACGTATTGAGTTACAGTTTGCGTCGCGGGTGCAGAAAAATGTCAAGATCCGACTGAGCAGGGGAGTCACGGAGGATTTGCACTGGGAGTGCGGTCACTCAGATGTTTGCTCGCTCTTGCCACGAGGACAGGTGACCGCCAGGGCGCTGGACTTCATGTCCTCCCAGACTCTCGCGCGAGACTGGAGTGACAAGGACTACATACTTACCGATACGGTCTCGATGGGGCACATCCTCCAGAAGTGACCGTCGACAAGAACCCGCGGCCCATTCGGAAGTGGGCCACCGCCAATGATGTCTTCCGCCAAGGCGACGGTGAGAGATTCGCCATAATCCACCACGAGCATGACAACGCTCATTGGAGCTTGGGTGGCAATCTTCCATCCCGGTGCGGCCTCCCTGCAACCCCATGAAACAACCTACACGCTGATGTAGTAACCTGATGTACACCGGCATTTCAGAGTACTGACGCACATATTGCGTCTTTGCAGGCCGCCTGTATCGGTGGACAGAATCCAGCCAGAGTCAGCGCAAGGACCTCGCCCTGGCTGGCGAGGTCACCGTGATAGTACATGTGGACAGCCTGGGCGACGCGGGACACAATACGAAGCTGGTGTCGGACAAGTGGGTGGCCGCAATGACCACCGTTCTCGGCGCACCGGCAGCCGTTGTTAGAGCAGGAGTGAAGACCTGGCGGGTGTCGCTCTACCAACCTGACAGCAGAGCGTGTATGCCACGGCGCACATGCACTGGACAATAACATGTACCCAACATAACTGACACTGGGGCCACGGTCTGGCGCTGTGTGCATGCATGTGGATATCACCTTGTCACATGCATGGTCGTCTATACCAAACTAATCCCAGCGCAGGGGATTCTGCATGCATGCAGCCGCAGGGCAACTTGCCATGTCAACAGCCAACATGCTGGCATGCAGATTCCCACCGGCTTAAGCCCCAAGCAGCCGGATGTGTTCTCATGCGGTGTGTACACCATAATGAATCTAACGCACCTCCTGGATAGATGCCGGCCAGGTGTGACCTGGAATCAGGAGCATCAGCGACCAGAGGTCATAGCGCCAAGACCGTCAGAGGGCCCTCCCAAAGAAGAAATGACAAGGGAAGCGCGATTTGCGCTCCGTGTAAACGGGCCGCCTCGTCATGACGCCCTGTGGCACATACCGTGGCCCGGGACGAGACTACAGTGGTACAAGCAGGGCGACGTGCAAGCCTGTAAGGCACTGTACCGGGTGCACCTGGCCTTGGTCATGCACGAGAATAGCACCGCAGAGTCGGAGTCCGGCTTGAAGGCAGAAGTTGATGCCGCCATACGACACATCCCTGACGCAGTGGCGCGTAGCCCGCAGGCCGCACGGTGCGATCACGCCAATGCCTGATATAGGAACTGAACACCGAGATGCGTGCAACCTGACCTGCCGTGCCTTTGACCCATACATGAGCAGGATGGATTCCCATGCGCCCACACTGCCGTGTACTGTACAGCGATATGATCCAAGGATTCAGCTGGATGGCCCTGAGACATGACAGAGCGGAATGTCAAGCCTGGGCTGAAGGGGCGGCGAATCAGAGGACCTCGGATCGTGTACGGCGAGGGACTGCAGCTCCGTCAACCCCAAGCGGTGGCTGGAAAGCAGGACCCAGCCCCAGCCGCACCCGACCAACTAGGGCTACGGCGAAGGGGAGTCGAGGTAAACCCAGTCCGGCAGCGAAGCCCGCGCAGGCCAAAGGGAGAGCAGCCGATACCACGAAGCGGGGCGGTACCAGGGGCAAGCGCCGCACTGCGGGAGGGGTGCAGCGCAGCCCGGGCTGCGAGCCTGCGGAGGAGGCCGCGCAGCAGGGCAGTCAGGGGGGCAAGCCCTGCACAGCAGCGGCTGTGCAGGGCAGCACTGGTAGCAGCGGCGACAAGGGCACGTAGTGTCCTGAATGGGTTTCATTCGTAGTACGGCTGACTAGACAGCCTGACCTGACATAGGCTGTAATAGCAAGCGTGCCGGGACTCAGACCAGGTGGTGTAGCGTAACCTGTGCACACATATTGCGCTCCGGTGGATTGAACATGTTGCACGCACCACCTGCAGTTGGTCACTGTATTGGGTTTGTACTGCTTGCTGCACAGTAAGTCTCCGATAATTATTCTAGCAAGAGCAAGCAGCGGGGGTTTCACTCGCTTACATGCTCACCTGCCTGACGCTCTGTTCCCGGTCCATTTGCGGGTGCAATCCAATGCAGAAAAGCTGTGGCAGCAGGGGTGGCGTTCGCACCCACAGCATCCACTGTACCCATACCCCTCCAGTACATGCGCTGTGCATCCGAGAGCTTGCACTTGCAGACACCCAAGGGCATTCATGCCGAACGGGATCCAAATGGTGAAGCGAGACCATCACACAAACACCTGTGCGTATGGTGAACGTCCAGAATTCCTTCCACGTGCACAGAGTCGATTCGGAACCGCACCCATCGCCGTGTACACAAGTGATAGTATGGACCGTCTTCCCGAGCATGCAGAACAGGCTGCACCTGCCGCAGTTGAAAATATATCCGTAGCAGATGCAGTAGCAGCTGGGACGGGCAAGTTCACCGCCGATACTATCGCGCGGATGAACCATGAAGGCACATTTCGCGCCATGGTGGAGGAGTGCACGGGCCAGATCATCTGCCAGGGCAGGGTCCTCGGAGGCGCTGTCAAGATCAACACGTACTGGGCATTGATCCTGTTCTATGCGTGGATGCAGCACTTCGAGGCCCTGACCCCAGCATGGCGTTCTGGCACCGGCGCAGACGGCCCTGATGATGGCCAGCGGATCATGGATGCCGGGCTACAGAAGACGTCCTCATTCGCAGCCAATAAAACTATCCAGGTATGTTCCCATTAATATCTTGCATGACTGTGGCAGTTGTGGCTGTCGAGGAGGGCATCGGCAGAGCAGCAAGTGATTGACACGGCAAGATCCGTACGAAGAACGGCGTTGCTACGCAGGTGACAATACACGGACGCGCACAGCCGCCGCTCACGACTGTACACGACCTTCAGTCACCTAAGAGTGGCAGCGGTGCACCGACATTTGCCACTCAGAGCCAGACGGCCGATGTGGGTTTCGATGGCCAGCTTGTTGCTGGCCAGAGAACAGTCAGAGAGTGCCGCGAAGTACTGAATGCGCGTCAAACTTTCACGAAAGGTACGTTACAGGTCTACCAACATTTATGCCGCTAGGAACCGCAGAGGTCCTACTGTGTACACGTGATGCGAATTGGATGTCTCACCTGGCAAGCACATGGTGTCCTTGACTGCAGAGTACGAGGCAAAGAATCACGTGGAACTCCTCCGCCTGGTGGTGCATGCGATGTGCAATGAGCACCCCCGGGAGATACCTTCGGATCGACCGGGTGCCCCGGGCAGATGGGAGTATGCCAACTCCCCTGCCAAGGGCACAGATACCGCATCGTGGGCGCCCGGTGGATCCACGCTGCACCACTACCTCCTCATGCCGGGAACTACCAACCCCGAGGACGCACCAAGCTCGCAGATGGGGGAGTTGATGAGGCACATGCTCGCAGGAACTGATGGCAGTTCGAAGGGGCTGCAGCTAATCAGGAAGGCCATCAAGCTGCCCAACAGCAAGAACGACGCCGTGCAGCTATATCCATCATCCCGGTTCCTGCAGATGATGGCTTGTGCTCCCACGTTACGGCTAATGCTGAACACGGCGACACATGTATGTCAGGTGACGGTGCGATCCCTACGCGAACACCCTGCCATTTTTGTGGGGGTTACAGCCTGAGGGGTAAACACCGCAGGCATGATGTAGATGATAAGCGCAAATGACGGCTGTGCATACAGGAGGTGAACGTCATGGGGCAGTTCTGTGCGGCAACCCAGCAGATCGGTGGCGTCGCCTGCGCGTATGCGGCCCGGCTTGGGACCCAGGCAACTCAGGTAAAACCCCGACCGCTGTACACAGTCATGCACACTAGGGTACAATACTGGGTGCTGCTCCTGTTTGGAACTGTACCGCGGAGCACCGAATATGGCACCAGGGGGGTCCCTCAGCCATACAGGGGCGGCATGCATGCAGGTTCCGCGGATCTTAGAGACGTACGAAGGACTAGTCCAGACTCTCGGGTCGCAGTGGGACGTTTTCGACACGACTGAATCGGCGGTGGAGGCCGACATCCGCGGCTTTGCAAAGCTCCACCGCCTATTCAGATGCATCTGCGGGAATGCCACGAGCGGTGAACTGGCGATTGCTCAGGGGACACCCGAGTGGGACTGCGTCTGGGACTGTTGGGGCGCTGCCACCGTGGCAGCACTCATTGCCGTTCAAGGTGTGCAATTTGCAGCATTGGCATCTTCCATTGCGCTCAATGTAAACCTGCATTGTACTCTCAGGCTGCCGTGCAGCATATAAACCCACACGACATGCACCGCTGTGTGCAGCAAACCTGCTATTCCCAAGTCCGGCTATGCCATCGCCCAGGACAAAGGCCATCCGGGTTGCAAGTAAGCATATGCCACAGCCCTGGTGGCAGTGGGGCTTCGCAGCCCTGGAGTGGTTCATGACCAACAAGGGCCCGGATGGAGGTGAGGCCGCGCTGTGGTTCACAACACAGCTCAAGACGGTCTCGCTGGCGTCAGCGGGCGAGGTGCGCGCTCTGACAAGGGCGTGCATTCAGCGGCTCCTGGACGACAGGGACCCGGACATGAAGATGATGCTAGAAGGGGTGGATCTACGCAGTGCTGGCCTGCATGAACCGCCTCCGGCTCCACCTCCGGCGGACCCAGCGAGCGATGGGCACAATGATGACGGTGATGAGGGTCAGCAGGGTGCTGCGGGGAGCAAAGGCGCAAAGCCAGGGGCAAAGAAAGGGTCTGGGAGGGGAAAGAAGAACAAGAACAAAGGCGGGAACAGAAAGAAAACAAGTGACGGGCCAAGGAAGATGGATGCCAAATCGCCTGGCATTGCAAAAGGTGTGCACTGTCATGGCAATATGCCCACTGTATACCAGGAAGTGTTTTGATCCAGTAGGTGCTAATGCATGGCCTTTCCTTGAGTTTACATGCATGCACACTGCATGTGTTTGATGTAATGTCACCCGCTCCAACCAGGGGTTCATGCCCATGTAGGCCGTACTGAGATCGGGGGTGCCTGGGTGGACCTCACGCCGGACAACAGGGTCGTCGTCTCAATGGAGCTGCAAGAACCGGTACCGCCCGACACCCAGTTGACTTCAGATGAAGAGAGCGCCCGGGTCAAAGGCTGTCTGGACACCATGGTGGCGTTATTCACTGCCGCGAGGAAGTACAAGCCAGACCGCGATGACAAGTGGCTGGAGTTGTTGTACAAGGCCATGGAAGTGGCTGAGGGAGAGGGTGTCTCCCGCGATGACATCCGGGCAGCTTGGGAGCAACACGGCCCGCAGCCAACACAGCCTTCCGACTCGGGGCCACTGGCAGACAATGATGAGGATTGCCTAGCCGGAGGGGACATGGGCAACCCAAGCGCAGCCGATGAGGACAGCGTCACTGCCAGCAGTTCAGACAAGGGAACCAGTGGGGACGAGGACACCTTCAATCCTGGCCCAGCGGCGAGAAGGCGGCTGAAGGAGCAGCCCAGTCCCATCCGTACGAGCCGACGGGGTGCTGCGGTGCAGGGTGCTCAGGCAGAGGGAGAGGCTGCAGGTGGCGAGGGCAAGGTAGGGGCCGACGACGTGGCCGCGGGGGAGGCAGGTGGAGTACATGCCGCAGCAGGCGAGGGGGGAGCACGCCAGGCGGAAGGCCGGGCTGCTGCGGTGCAGGGTGCTCAGGGAAATGGGGCGGGCGGATCTGGCAAAGGCAGGGCAGGCGCAGGCAATGCGGGCAAGCGCAAAGGCGCTGGGCAGGGTGCTGAAGAGGCAGGGGGGGCTGATAGGAGTGTGAGTGACAGAAGCGCATGCAAGGCACAGCGCACTGACTGACAGTTATGAGAACAGCACGTCACACTGCTGGTTTGTGTTTGGTCATCTATAGGTGCCACGCGGGACATGTAAAGTCCCGCCTCGTTTTGTTTGCATGCTCGTGATCGGACAAGGAAACCATGATGGATTGCTTTCACGACGTGGTGACACGCCGTTGCACGCTCTGTTCTGCGAAAGTTCACTGCACTGCGGAAGGTGGCATTGGACAGGCACAGGTGACACGCGACCGACATCCATGCATGTGTTCTGTGGTGACAGGGGATAAGCGGCATGGCGCGGCTGCTGAGGCACGCGGGCCGACTGTTCGAAATATCACGCGACCCCAGACGAATATTCAGCCTTAAGTCAACCAGAATGAAACAGTATGTCGATCATGGTTGGCCTCTCGCTGATCTACGTTCGTGCAGCGAGCGAAGTTTCACACTCCGGCAACAACGTCGACAGTCCATCACAGGTCGATATTGACCTCGTCGCACGCTCTATCTCATCTCTATAATGTCCTTGCGCCTGTGTTTAAGAGTTTTATCAGGTTCTAGGGCGATAATACGAGTTCTGAGTGCCTGCCCGGATATGGCGGGATGCTTGACGCCGGTGAGCCGTTGACGGAGCATAAGATCATCGCACCTTTATATTTAGATACTCTTATACATAGGTCTGCTTTGCTGGACTGAGAAGCGTGGCGCACTCGTCGGATGCAGCGGTTGTTGCTTCGCCGCGGGTGCTCTACACAGCACGCCAGCCTCCGGAAACAGGACAGGTGACATTCCCACCTGTACACGTTTCATGAACATCATCTAGCCGTTGTGCGATGTGGGATCCTTCCGCCGTGCGCCGGGGACTGCCGTGCTGCGTTGTGGACGCGGCCACAGTCCATCGCTCGGCTTGTCTGCCCCACACTGTCTCGGCGACCAGATCGAGCCGTGAATTAACGTAGTCACGCGTGTATGCACTGTCCTGTCTGATTCGACTTGCTCGACAGTCTGACAGTCTGAGCTGCATAGGTGGATGGTCGATTGTGCCCAATCGACTGCAGTGCCCCGGACGCCACTATGGTCGATTGTGCCCAATCGACCAGTCATGGACCACAGGCCACTATGCGCACTTGAGCACAGTGAAGTCCATGTGAACGCTCGTGACCTCAACTCGTATATACGCGTGCCACTGATGTCCAAGTCACCTGTCCTGTCTGATTCCAGTTTCTCGACAGTTGAACCGTCTGCACAGGTGGATGGTCGATTGTGCCCAATCGACTGCAGTGCCCCGGACGCCACTATGGTCGATTGTGACCCAATCGACTGCAGTACCCCGGGCGCCACTATGGTCGATTGTGCCCAATCGACCAGTCATGGACCACAGGCCACTATGCGCACTTGAGCACAGTGAAGTCCATGTGAACGCTCGTGACCTCAACTCGTATATACGCGTGCCACTGATGTCCAAGTCACCTGTCCTGTCTGATTCCAGTTTCTCGACAGTCGAACCGTCTGCACAGGTGGATGGTCGATTGGGCCCAATCGACTGCAGTACCCCGGGCGCCACGATGGTCGATTGTAACCCAATCGACTGCAGTACCCCGGGCGCCACGATGGTCGATTGTAACCCAATCGACTGCAGTACCCCGGGCGCCACTATGGTCGATTGTAACCCAATCGACCGCAGTACCCCGGGCGCCACTATGGTCGATTGTACCCAATCGACTACAGCACCCGGGACGCCACGATGGTCGATTGGGCCCAATCGACCAGCCATGGGCCACAACCCTCGTGCCTCACAGTGGACGATACTGTGTCAATGTCGTAGGCAAGATCTTCCGCATATGTGCATATTACTATCCCATCGTGTACGTGTCCCACACAACTCCATCCTGGACGCCCTCAGCAGTCCTCCCACTCCTGGACCTCTCATGCGGGTGCTGGAGAGGACATCTCCCTTGGCGCGCATGGGAGGTCCGCAGGACGTCCTGCAAGGTGAACGGCTTAGATTACGTCATTTCGGCTTGAACCGCCGCCGACGTGACGTCACTCGACGCGGCTTATGCGCGTCACCTGCCCACTACTCAGGTCATCCCAGTGACGACCTCTATGAGTCATCGAACTCGTGGTACTGGCATGAGGGCGTCCCGCTGTGCCAGGGCGGCTTCAGGCCGCCCTCCCGGTGACACCAATTGGTCGTCGTGCCATCCTCCAGGCGTCCTTCTGGAAATCTGGGCAAAGGACGTCCCGAAAGTGCTGGCAGCATTCTCATAGTGTACTCTCGCGGCCCCGCTGCAGCGCTGGCCATGGCTGGTGATCGTGCGTGCCAGAATATTGTGCACATCTTAAGAATTCGGTCGAGACAGGGGCCGCCTGTGCACATTCCTCCTCGATTTCACGAGCTCGAAGGCCTTGCGGGGCTGTACTATCTGAAAGGGTCCGGCCATAGGCCACAAATGCATGGGTCGCTTGCAATTGCAGCAACTTTGCGCAACCTGCGGTATAGGTTGTGTCAACTGAAGCAAAGAGCATCGGTAAAGACACTGATCACTGTGCATGCAGCTTGTACAACGTTGGAAGGCCGCATGCGGCATGCGCAGCTGGAGCTAGCTCTAGCTGAGCCACACAGGAATGTAAAGCATTCAATGTTCAGCATGCATTGACCAGCCTCCTCGAACGTGCGTGCCAGCCAGTGATCTGCTAGTGATCTGCAATCTGTAGCTCCTGATCAGTACATGATTTCACAAAGTGGTAAAACCAAGGCCAACGTTCAAGGCCATTGCTCATGTTATGTATGCAGGCACAGAAGGTCACAACAGTAATGATGCATGCGCAGGTCATCACACCATGCATCTGGCCAGACCCTTGGTAATGCTCATATTTGTCATGTGTCCAAGGATGGATTTCTCAGCTCTGCAGCTGCAGGCTTCACAATGCAGTGAGAGAGTTCTCGTGGGAGGAGCCCTGTGAGAAGTGTTGCTTGCACAGGTATACTGCAACACATGTGCCCCACCATCCCCCGATTCAAGTTTCAAAGTGCACTCGCCCCCGTCTTCCACCCCAGCTGCCGCTCGCCACAGCCCCTCCACCGCCCGCTGATTTGCGTATCTGCGTTGCCGCAGTGTACCTGTGGACTCAGGCGGTGTCACTGTGGCCCTTGGTACTTTCAAGGATTCTGAAGCCGCGCCATGACTGTTGCGTGCGCGGGTGTGGCATGATGTGCCACAGCGAGGGGGAGGGGGGGGTCTCCTTGCTTCTGCACCTTGCTTCGGTAAGTGCAGTTCAATACAGCTTTTCGGGAGCATGCTTGTCCGTGCTGCTTGTGAGCTTGGCTGTATTGCTTGCTTCATTTCCTCGGCATTGCAGGTCCAGCATCAACCTGGAGAGAAACAAGAAGGTATGAGCTAATTGGATTACTAAGGTCATCAGTGAGGTGTCCTACACAAGTGGAATACGATATGGAACAGTCGCAAAAAGGGAGCGTCAAAGTGC
Source organism: Ulva mutabilis (assembly GCA_900538255.1). NCBI lineage: Eukaryota > Viridiplantae > Chlorophyta > Ulvophyceae > Ulvales > Ulvaceae > Ulva > Ulva mutabilis. The sequence goes on along the minus strand of UNSF01000010.1, from coordinate 1,362,188 downwards.
CATGCGCCGCACATGGTATGTAGAGCCACACGAAAGGTTTGGAAGGGCGGATACCCAATATGATGGCAGATACCTTGAGCCACCATTAAACCTGCATCCTCACCTGTGGATTTTGCAAAATCTTGCACCCGAAATCGAGTGCCCAAAACAGGGTTCCCAAAACCGTGTGCCCAGAGCCGGGTGCCAGAGCTGGGCGCCACAGCTGGATGCCCAAAAGCGGGTGCCCAAAAGCGGGTGCCCAAAAGCGGGTGCCCAAAAGCGGGTGCCCACAAGCGGGTGCCCAAAAGCGACACACACACACACACACACACACACACACACACACACACACACACACACACACACACACACACACACACACACACCACACACACACACACACACACACACACACACACACACACACACACACACACACACACACACACACACACACACACACACACACACACACCACACACACACCACACACACACACACACACACACACACACACACACACACACACACACACACACACACACACACACACACACACACACACACACACACACACACCACACACACACACACACCACACACACACACACACACACACCACACACACACACACACACACACACACACACACACACACACACACACACACACACACACACACACACACACACACACACACACACACACACACACCACACACACACACACACACACACACACACACACACACACACACACACACACACACACACACACACACACACACACACACACACACACACACACACACACACACACACACACACACACACACACACACACACACACACACACACACACCACACACACACACACACACACACACACACACACACACACACACACACACACACACACACACACACACACACACACACACACACACACACACACACACACACACACACACACACACACACACACACACACACACACACACACACACACACACACACACACACACACACACACACACACACACACACACACACACACACACACACACACACACACACACACAACACACAACACACACACACACACACACACACACACACACACACACACACACACACACACACACACACACACACACACACACACACACACACACACACACACACACACACACACACACACACACACACACACACACACACACACACACACACACACACACACACACACACACACACACACACACACACACACACACACACACACACACACACACACACACACACACACACACACACACACACACACACACACACACACACACACACACACACACACACACACACACACACACACACACACACACACACACACACACACACACACACACACACACACACACACACACACACACACACACACACACACACACACACACACACACACACACACACACACACACACACCACACACACACACACACACACACAACACACACACACACACACACACACACACACACCACACACACACACACACACACACACACACACAACACACACACACACACCACACACACACACACAACACACACACACACACACACACACACACACACAACACACACACACACACACACACACACACACACACACACACACACACACACACACACACACACACACACACACACACCACACACACACACACACACACACACACACACACACACACACACACACACACACACACACACACACACACACACACACACACACACACACACACACACACACACACACACACCACAACACACACACACACACACACACACACACACACACACACACACACACACACACACACACACACACACACACACACACACACACACACACACAGCGCAGCATGTGTGCAAGGCAGCCATCAGCATGTTGTGCTGCCATGGGCTGCAGTGGTCTATCCACCGCCACATACCTCAGAGACCGTAGTGTGCGCACGTGTGTGAAGCGGTTCAAGCTGTGCTTGCAATGGCTGCTGGCTGTGTCGCATGCATGCAGTGCTTCATTGAGTAGTGCTCATGCATGATTCATGATCAGCCTGAGAGCTCTGTGCCTAAGATACGTTACAGATGTATGCTCCACAAGGTGGTAGAACACAGAGGCACGATTCATGGCAATGCGCCAAAAGTCAATCACCATGGCCAAGAGCCGTACACAGACAGAAACACAGCAGCTTCTGTATTGCGCTAAAGTTTCCTCGACACATTCTCACACGCTATTCACTAGTGCTGCTCACAGCACGGCTCACAACACTCAGAACTGCTCCACTGGCACGTCCAGGCCCGGCATGAAGTGCTTGCCGGTCACACGCGCAATGGCCGACAGCGGCTGAGCATACATGTTGGCATTCCCCCTCTGCAACGCACAAGACAACTTCTTGTACGTGTTAATGACAAACACCGACTTGGAGATCCGCCCCGACATGGCAGCGGTGTCCCCAAGCCTTTTCACATACTCAATCGCTTTCTGGCCCAGCCGCCCATACGACTCTACCGCAAAAGGAAAGAACTCATACTGCGGAGCCTCCACAAACGCCAGCCAATCCCGTTCCTTGCCCTGCTCAGCAAGCTTGGCCGTATGGCCAGGCGTGTAAGCCGCCTTGGGATACACATGCTTCACACCCGTGTGTACGATGGTCACGTCAACCGTAACATGCTTGCCCTTCACATGGATGGCCAGCATGTCTGCCCTGTGCAGGCCCTCAGCGCCACCCGTCGCGCGCGCCCCCCGGAGGTGGCGGAACGGCGGCTCAGAGCTGCTGCTCAAGCCGGCCGCTGAAACACAATAGCGCAGTACATCACGCAAGTTATCGTGGCGCATCTGAGTGTTTTTTGCGACCTGCTTGCAGGCCATGGCATGGTCTGGTCGCCCAGCGCACTCGCTCGGGCAGCTGCACGGCGGCATCTCCACCGGGCAGTGGACGCGAAGCCCGAGGCGGTGGCGGCCGGCTGTGGCGAAGGTGTGGCCGCCCAGCGTCGTGAGGTGGCCAGGCAGGCAGAGCAGCCAGCCGCTGGAGGCGGCGCCGCCGGCGCTCAGCAGGCGCGCGGCGCCGCGCTTGCTGGCGTCTGTGCGCGTGTCCTGCTCGTCCATCAGGGCCTTGCCGGCGGCGTCGGCGACAGACCGGGCGGCACGGTGCTGCACGTGCGGGAGCAGCTTGCGCACACCCTCATCGCTGAGGGCGAGGGGGACGGCCCTCTCCCAGCGCCGCTGCAGGTCAGGGCCCGCGGGCCCGTCGAGCTGGTTGAACACGCCGGGCCCGTCGGCCAGGACCTTGTGCGCCGCCCCCACACCTGCGAGCAGCGCGGCGTCCGCCTCGGCGGGCGAGGTGGAGCGTAGCCCGAAGCCCGCGTGGCGCATGGGCAGCAGCAGCTGGCGCCGCTCTAGGCTCGGCAGGGTACGGGACTCTTCCGGGCCCTCGTCGCGCGGCAAATGGAACAGGCCGGCCACCGCGTCGATGACCGCACCCTCCGCCGTACGCGTGGCGGGCTCCAGCAGCTCCCAACGCGTGGTGCGCTGGTGATGCACAAGGCGCACAGAGAGGGACTGTCGTAGCACCTGGTACTGCGCCTGCTTGGCCAGCGGCAAGCTCATGAGCTTGTCCACCAGCCCCACGACCTTGGTGGCGCTAGCCGCGAGGCAGTCGCGCACAGAGTCGTCAGTACCCAGGTGCGTGCCGACCACGACAATGCCGTCGACGCGGTGGGGCACGGCCGTGTCCCGCTCGATGGCGCGGCACTCCGCGTGCATCGCCTCGTGCGGGCTGGTCACCCCCGACTTATGCGCGACCGCTCTCAGGCCGATGGACTTCGCACTGCCCGGGCCCTCACCGAGCAGGCGGACAATGGCTTGCCGCAGTGGCGACCCATGGCCCACCGCAGTCAAGTCGTCAAGGAACGACACAGATGGCGCCTCTGGCACTGTTTCCGCGAGACTACGCAACACTGTGTGAAACGCTAACGCGAAAAGCAGTGGGCCCAGAGGGTCGCCCTGCCGCACTCCCGTCTGCGACTCAATCACGGTGCCTGCGGCAGCACCTATCACATGCAGCTTAGAGGCACCCCCGTACCCCTACTGTACCAGCGGCAGCAGCTCCGGCACATGCTCTTTTGTGGCCTGGAACACTGCATTACGGTCAACCTCATTGAAAGCATTTTTCATGTCTACCGTCAACACAATGTTCTCCGGGTCACGCTCCAAGGCGGCCACAACCCCGTGTACGACCGCCTCAGTACCGCACTCAATACCCACACCCACTTGCAGCGGTGCGAGCTTTCGCCCTGCCTCTCTCCCCACCGCTTCGATCGCGCACATGGCCGCCAGGCGATACCAAACCTCGCCGATGGCGATCGGTCTGATACCGCCCTTGGGCTTGTGCAGCGCAAGCAGGGACGAGTCTAGCAGGCCGCACTCACGCGGCAGCAACCCTGACAATATTATATCGACAAAATCAAGCGTGGCCTTGAACCCCCCTGCTCCGTCCCCTGTGCGACCGCGGCGATCATCTCGAACGACCAGCCGGAAGGCCCCCCAGCTCGCCCGCGGTAGTGCGTTGACACACGACCGAGGACACTGAGAGCTCTGTGTGCACACACGTTCGCAAGTTGACAGGATCCATTGCAGGATCCACTCCGTGGCTTCAGGTGCGGAATTGCTGACATGCTGAGGTAGACGAAGGGTCGCTTGGATCGAAGCTCGCGAAGCACCGTGGTAAACAGCTGGACATCAATCCAAATCCCTCACGAGACCAAGTTTTGATGTATCTGGGCTTGAGCTTGAACGTGGCGCTGCAACTCAGTTCTCCCAGCAGACGTAGTCTTTGGTACCGCTCACCTGCCACTTCCGCGCATAAACACCTCGTAGCATCGATATTTGAGCAGACTGTTTGAATCTGAGCTCCCTATCACCTCGTTGGTCCGACCTCGATGATCTTCTCCACGCACAGCTCGTCAACAACACGCATCAGGTGTGAAACATGCTGGATATCAACACCGCTGCTGACATCTCCCCATCGCATATCTTGCATTTATCCCTATCTATCTGCATCTTCTGTTTTATTGCAAGAATTCATTACACTTGCTCGATCTAGGCGCCCGTTCAACTTTGACGTGCGGCAGAGCTCAACGCGTTACCCTTGTGGTCGTCAGAGTAGACATGTTCTATTCTGTACACGTTCTAGGACCTGCAGAGGATGGAGCGCCGCTGCGAATGTGTTGGCTGGCTTCGCATGGACGCAAGCCGGGGAAGCAGGACCTCGCGACCTTCTCGATCCCAGAGGCAGCTCGGCTCATTCAAGAGCCCGAAGTCGCGCTCAGCCTCAGGTAAATTCCAAAACATAAGCATTGACAGTGCCGCTACGGTCGCGGGCAACCGCGGTCGCAGTTCGCGAGCCTTGGCTTTGAACTCGTTCGAACTGTCGCGCACGCTTGAGGATGCCCTGCACGACTGCAGGACACAAGCGTACCTCACAAGCGGCCTCATTTTCATTCTCAACCTGAAGACCGTCCACCTGCTCCAAGACGCAACCGCGGCAAGGTCCGAAGTTGAGAAGTTTGGCATAAACGGGGCTGTTGTGCAACGGCGCAGGCCCCAACAAAGGACCAAGAAGGCAGCAACACCTGCAGACGACCAAATCCATGTCAGGTGCGTTCACGAGTTTGAATCCTTCCGCTTCTACCGCGCTTGACGGACAAGAGGCGTCAAGGTGATGTTGAACCCTCGGATGGCTGCCCCTGCCAGTGACACATCCCAGCCTCCCCAGACACCACGCAGACAGCGCCCACTGGCCGTGGCATCCACAATAGAGTGCTTCGAGGGCGGTCAGGCCGTGTGTTGCCATCATTGAATTTGGCGGGCAGGTGTTCTCCTGGAAATCTGCGCACGCCGCACGGCTGTGGTAGCGTGTGACCCCCACAGCCACCAACCCGCAGAATCGCACAGCCACCCTGAAGGTCTTACCCTGCGTGCGACCAGCAGCTCACCCCGTCCAAAACAACGGTCTTGAACTTCCTCAATCAGTAATTCCAGCCCCCTTGGGATGCTGCACGCATGCGATGGCCTCGCTGCATGTGGCTTGAATGCACGGGCGCAGCCCCTGTCTCCATGCATGCAGGCATGCGAACCTCACGCTGCGAGACGACAGCATCCCGTGGATGCATGCGGGGCTGGACCTGGTTGGGGCGATTGAGGAGGGTGCCTTCATTCTGCATGGCGTCGCCGGCTCCGAGCCGGCCCTGCTGCTCGAGGGCTTCAACCTCTCCTCGTCAGCTGGTGGCACCACGCATATGCATGAGACCGGCAGCGGTGCGCTCGTCAGTAGCCCGCAGTTTGGCGTGCTGCGCGACACGCTGGCCGACGACATCATGACGGGGTCGCTGCCGCAGGGGGGCCTTCGCGCGGCGCCTGAGTATGAGGTGCGAGCCGCTACCACTCACGCTTGCATGTACCGTTACATCGAGGGGCTCCGATCCGCTTGCATGTATGTATGTATGAAGTTCCCACGAGCCAACGTGTGGCCACGTGCGCAAAGCATGCCGGGGGATGCTCAGCACGGAGGCTGCGGCATGAGGTGCCCCGAACATCGGCAACAATGACCAAATTCAGCAATGTTGTCCAAGCCGTGGGGTGTCCAAGCTGGGGGGGGGGGATATCGCACGTATGCATGCACAGCTCTGCAGCATGCAGACTGCCTCCACCACACCGCTGCCATTACGATCATTATGTCTTCTGCCCTCTTGATGACCATGCTGCATGCATCATGGCAGCCTTGCCTTGATTCGGCGGACCCCACTGCTGACGTCTGCAAGTGGCACCTGTGGCCACCAAACCCCTTCTCGAGAATTCTTACCCAGGACATCTACAGCCCCGAGCGCGGCCGCACCCACCATGCGCGTCTGATTCAGACATGCACTGCTAGAGCGTGCAGGACGGCCTCGCCGCAGACGGCCACCCCTTCGCCTTCCCGCCGCTCGGCGGCGCCGCGCGGCACAGCGGCTCCAACGCGGCGGACCCCACCGCCGACCCCGCGCACCCCCCGCCGCCGTCTCCCCGCAGCGGCTCAGAGCCGCGCTTCGAGGCTATGATCGACCTTGACGGCGTGCCGCTGCTGGACGACCTGCCGCCGATGCGGCTGCCGCGCCGCGACCGCTCCGCCACGCTCTCCTGCGCCACCGCAGCCACCTCCACCTCCGGCGGCTCCGGCGACACGTCCTCAACGCGGTCGCACTCCGCGCTGACGCCGGCGCTCGGCTCGCACTCCCAAGCGAGCCCGGACACTGACACTGAGTCGGGGCCGCAGCATCCGTTTGTGCTGCCTGGTGCGCAGAGGGCCGGTGCGGGCGGCGGTGGCATGCATGCGCACGCGGTGCCGGGGGGGCCCGGGGAGGGCGGCGCGGGAGGTTTTGGGTTCGGGGATTGGGGGGGCCTGACGCAGGGAGGTGGCGTGGTGTCACCTGGCTCACAGGATACTGGTGGCTTGGGGGCGGGCGCAGGTATGCGGTTTGTGGGTCGTGCTATCCTGCATGCTGTGCTCCTGCTGCGTGCTACTGTCAGCTGCTATGCTGTCGTCAAAACAGCACGTGTGGTGTGGTGTGCCGCAGTCAATGTGGGACCTGTTAGAACGCATGGTGTGCATGCGTGTGCATGCTGTGCTGCTTGGCACCTGAAGCCACGGTTTGCAGAGCGCTGCCGAGCACTGCTGCCGAGCATGTGTCCCGCCGAGCATGCATCCTCCTCCCTTGCATCGCCTGCTCTCACAGCAGCAGTGTCTGCCACCATGCATCTTGCTTCTACATGTCACGCTGCATGAGTCATGCACCACCGCCATCGTCTGAACGGTCCAAAACATGGCGGCCACAAGCCAAGGTCGCTGCTGCGCCTCTACGCCTGCAACGTTCTTCACTCTGGAATGCTCAACCAGTCAGGAGGCATGAAACAACACCAACACGGAGGCAGAAGACCGCGTCCAATGCGGAGCGGCGTGTGTGCAGGCCCACTGGAGCAGCTGCCTCACAACGCAGCCGGGCCAGCGAACGCCGCAGCCGCCGCCGGAGCCCGGCCGCAAGCGTTGCGCGCACCACGCCCGCGTCGCGCAGCACCCCGCAAGCAGCGGCTCTTCCGTGACGTTGACCGCATCACCATCCCTTCCGACGAGTTCCGCGCGCAGATTACCAACCCTCAGAACACCGCCTCGCTGCCCCCGCTTGTGGTGCCGCTCCCCACTCTGGTTTGCTGCATCCTGCAGCTGGCAGTCCCTCCAAATCCACGCCGCGTTGCATAGCATAAGCTTGGTCTTGTGGGTCTAGAGGCTGGCTGCGCGCATGCATGATGCGCTGTACTGGTAGCGCCGCTCCTGGAGTACACGTAGCCTCGAACTGTACAATTCTTCCTGGATTGACGCGGGCTGCGTCTCTGCACAGCTGTGCATGCATGCGTCTGTGCATGCATACGTCATCTGCAGAGACCCGAGCTGCGCCTCTGCACAGCTGTGCATGCATGCGTCTGGTCATGCATACGTCATCTGCAGAGACCCGAGCTGCGTCTCTGCACAGCTGTGCATGCATGCGTCTGTGCATGCATACGTCATCTGCAGAGACGCCGAGCTGCGCCTCTGCTCCCTGTGCCTCAGCCCCGCACTCTCATGCTGCCCCGCATATGTGTACAGCACTTATCCGCTGTACATGCATATGGCACGGCATGGCAGTGGCAGCGGCCTTTCAGGCAGCAGGTGTCGCAGCCGTGTGGCTGGTGGGTGTTGGTGGCACACGTCGTTGGTCGTAACCCTTGTTGGCATCTGTGGGGGAGCGGTGAAACACCGGCACGCACCGTGCAGATGCGGCACACACGCTGTGCGCTGCGCTGACCCATCCACGCGTCACACCCGCAGCATGCAGCATGTGGGTCACAAGGCTCAGGGGCGTTCAGCAGCAGGCGTACCGCTACACTCGCCAAACACTGAACCCCATGTCTCTGATTGGCTGAGCATTCCCAAATACCGCAGCTTTGATGGACCGTTTCGGGAGCAACTCTCAGATCAGGCGGTCCATCAATTTGCGTTTGTATAGGGTAGGCTCCACATGGAAGCAGAGCGTGAAAACAACAACCAGTGCAGCAGTGAATCACGTATCAAGTCGCTTGAATTGAGTGGCTCAAGTTGGCTGTGCACGGGCGCAGGCGGCGGCAGAGGAGGCGCAGCGGATGCCGGAGGCGGTTGACGGCGACAGCCTCGACATGGCGCTCGCATGGCGGCGGCTGCCGGACTGGGAGCACCTGCCTCGGCAGGCACGCGCCTTTGTGCTCTCGCGCGGCCCCCTCTTCGACCACTTGCTCGTTGATGCCATCGGTGCGTAGTCCGCCCCGGCTCACATGACGCAATGTCCTCTGTTTTGCTGCCGCTGTGGCCATGAGCCTGCTCACATTCTAGGCCTGCGGCTGAATCGTACTTGTGTGTTCTACCACCTTGTGGAGCATGCCTCTGTAATGTATCTGCGGCTGGCCACAGTTGGTAGTCCGGTATGTTTATACGTGTATGGTCGGCAGAGTGGTGCTATGTTTATGATTCCAGGCCTCCATTGGATGCTTCCTTGGGATGTAATCCCGGCAGTGCTACAAGTGCTCGCGGGGAAGCCAGAGCTTGCACACGCGCACGGCTTACACATGCATGGCCCATGAATGTGACGTGATTGTGTGATTGGCCAATGCGAACCTGTCGCAAAGCACCAGCACCACACCGGGTGGTTCACACAGCAGCACAGTCATGTCCATGCTGCATCACGAACAAACTCTCACCGTTTCAATCACCCTTCCGCCACTCCGAATTGGAATCAATGACTGTCGGTTCCACAGTCTATGCCCACAGACTGTGCCGCACAGCCCCTTTTCTCTCCAAACTTCCGGACTCTGCTCCTTCCCCCAATCCCCACTGGCCCCCCATCGCCTCAATCTCCATCAGGGGTTCCCTGGATCACCAGTACAGTATCAGCCGTTCCCACTCTCAACCCCCTCACCCCTGTGCACCCCATCCTGTCCTTCTCCGGTCCCACACCGCCTCTTCATCTACAGTGCCCTGCATGCATCCCATGCACCGCCCTCATGCAGATGGCAGCCCCAGGAGCACTCACACCGCTGCCCTTTCCGAAGAGGCCCCCTCCGTCGCCAATCCCTCCCCCGCCGCTCCCTCCGCAACTGGATTCCCTGACGACCCCCACACCCACCACGCCCCCTTCGCCACCTCCCCCGGCTTCCCCGATCGCCCTGATTTTGACGCAGCACTCACAGCACGCCCAGCACGCAGCGCAGTGCTCGCGGACCCCGCGGACCTCAACCTGCCGGAGCCGGAGGGGGGCGCGCTGGCGGGGCTGTTCCAGGGGGACTGGCGGGAGGAGGCGCGACTGGCGCAGCAGCTGCGCACGGGCGCGCGCCCGTTTGCGGGCGGCGCGAGCAGCGGCAGTGGCAGCGGGCGGCTGGACCTCGAGCTGCGCGGCCTTGAGTCGCGGGAGTTCTCGGTGGAGGAGCTGCGGGCGCTGTCCTCTAGCAGGGGAGGCTCCAGCGGCCTCGGTGCGGCCCTGCTTCACTGCGATTCTGCTTTGCTGCGGAACGCATTGAGCTCTCAAGGCCACGGCTTGTGTTTGTGTGTTCTCAGCGATACACGCCATTTTGTGCTGGAAGTGTCGGTGTGTCTTTCTGTGTGTTTCCTTCCAGAGCTGCCTGTGACCCCGGTTTCCACGCCGTGCCGAGCAGCTGCGTAGTGGGCTGGTCGGTGCCGGGCTGCTGTGAGGTTCTTGTATGAGGTGCTTGTCGCTGTGAGCGACCTGCAACAGACGCCATTTCCGGGGCTGTTATGGAAGTCTCGGCTAGCTCCCCAAAGACCTGCTGCCACCACTGCGTAAAAGGTTCAGCTAGCAACAGCCTGACAGCGACTGCCAGAAGAAACAGCAGTAGCCCGGCACAAGTCCGGGTGCTAGTAGAGTAGCCCGTGGCGCCCGTCCACTGGCGTGGCGTGTTGTGGCACATTGTGGCACAACATGATGTCATGCAGAGCCGTTTTGAACGCGATATCATGTGGAGAAGGAGAACAACCAACTAAAGGAGGCGGTGGGGTGCAGGAACGCCGGCCATCGAGCGGCTGCGGGCGCTGGTGGGTTCCGGGTCGCTGGTGGACGCGCGCGGCAACACGGTCAGCGCGGCGCAGATCTGGGGCAAGCGCGGCCGCCATGCCCACTCCCTCACCGGCGAGGGCTCTGACGACAGCCAGCCCGGCACTGGGGAGTCCCCACCGTGCGACTCCTGCTCTGCTGTGGCATGTACTGTGCCATGTGCTGTGTCATGTGCTGTGCCAATGTTACGCTGTCGGCACGTGCTGCGTCCTCTGGAGCATGTGCTGTGCCAGAGGTGACCGCTGATGTGTCCGGCTGCAGCTACATGTGATCGCGTGTTTGGATGCATGCGTGGGTGCATGCGTGTTTGGATGCAGCTACATGTAGTCATCCCTTGCCCACTACCCGGACATCATCTGCATGTTGCGACTGGATTGCCAGACGATGTGGTACGGTGCTTCACGTCTCTGCCGCCAGGCGTGTGGCTCTGCACATGCGACCACTGGTTGCATGCCGACTGTGGGGCAACAACAGCATGCCACGGCAGAGGAAGGGTCATCATGGCCAGTCGTGGCAGAGGGCTGAGCCTGAGGCGTCGGGCAATGCTGCCGAGGCGTGCCTGAGAGCGCACGTGGATCGACACCTGGATCGCATCGCGCCCTCATCGACGCCGCTTTGAGCTTTTTCTTTTCTTTTCTGAGCTTCAGGGCACTGCACTCCGACTAGTGTGCCGCGGGCACTGCAGTCGCATGCACGCATGCATGCTGGCAGGCAAACTACGCTCCACTTGTGGCTACCCAGGGCACGCAGCTGCGCTCCAAGCTGCAGTCGACGAGCGGTGTCATCACACCGACCGTTGAGCCTGGTGGGATGTATACGCATGATAAGTGTTTCGTTTGCCCAATGGTCATGCTGCGGCATGTTGTCATGAGCCATACTGTGCGCTCAAGAGTCTAGTGACACATATACACGACGTCCTACAGTCCAGAAGTAATATAACCCCTCGGTTTGGGCGTTTTCTGGTTCTTGATACATGTGCGGCTGTCCCAGTAACTCCCGGCTGCTGCAGGCTTCTGGGCCCCATCCGTTTGCTGCCCACGCTGCGAGAGGGCGCCGAAGAGCTACAAGACAGCTTCATGCATGACGCGCCACTCGGCGCGCCGAGCCCGCCGCCGCTCGACGGAGTGCTCGTGCTGCCCAGCCCCCCGGACCTGCCCAACGCGCCCGACAGCGCCCCTCCCAGCCGCGGCCCCAGCAGCGAGCCTCAGGGTTTTGGCACGGAGGAGTTCCTGACTCAACGTGCGCCGATGCGGCCGTCTCAGGTAATGACCGAGCAGACAACCGCCGTGCATGCATGGCTGCAGGAGGAGCAGGAGCGGCAGGCGAGCAAGCGGCGCCGGCTCGTGGGCAACGGCGCGCAGCATGCGCAGCACGCGCAGCGCGACGTGTCGCTGCACACCGGCACGGCCGGCCTCTCGCGGGCTGATGCCGCCAAGGCATTCTACCAGGTTCTGGGTGCGATGCCAACTTGCCGACCTGCCGACCCGCGTTTCCCGCGTGGCGCCTGCATCACATCTCACGCGCCCTAGCAGTCGCCTTTGCGGAAGTGGCATACCGCGACATCATGGAAGGCCAGATTCTGACTGGTTGCATCTGCTGCTCAAGGCTGTGGTCCGGTAGAGCTGTAGTATACAGTCTGGTATCTAGTGTATGCATACAGTGTATGTATACAGTCTAGTGAGGTTGGCGGATGGTTGGAGGAGGTTCAATTGGGCTGCATGAGTCGCCGCAGGGCAGGCGGAGGCATTGCGGCTTGCTGATGCACTGGTTGCCGCTTGCTATTGCACTATTTGCCGCCTGCTGTTGCACTACTCGCTATTGCGCTTTAGAGCGGCGGAGCACGCCGCGCTCGCGAGGGCCGCAGTCAGTCAACAATGCAATGCCGACACATTCAACGGTGCCCACAGCAAAGCGGTGCATGCAGCGCGGTGTGTGGCATGCAGTGCTGCAAAGTTGCCGGCTGGTGGAGATGCGGCAGGCCGAGCCGTGGGGAGACATCTCCGTGTCGCTCTCATGATGCTGCGATGAGCTCTTTAGCGCCCCTGGCCTCCGCCTTGCCAAAGAGACGTATCTCTCTTCAAGCACCTATTCATCGCATGGTGGCACCGGGCTTGGCCTCATTCGGAACGGTAGTCAGGCCCCGGCCTGCGAGGCAAGCGGCCGTCCGCCGGCTGGGAGAGCACTGCGGGGTCATAAGCGCCCCACAGTGCCTTCCGCGGCACATAAGCGCCTGCGCAGGTTGCCGCTGCCCTGAGATTGATGTACCTGACGCTGCAACGCCGCTGTGCTCGCATGTGCCATGACATGGGGAGATGGCGCACCAACTGCCATCATGGCGCTGCGGCCTGCTTTGGAGGCGCCATCATGACGCCTTCCGGACCTCCTGCAATAAGGCGGGCCTGGCCGTGGCCGATCCCGCCGTGAGATCTGCGATTGTGGCATGGCTTCCGGGTCCTGCGGGGCGGAGTGTGGCAGCAGCATGCCCAGGTGGCCGGACCGACTACGCTGGGCTGCCACCTGAGTATGGCTAGCCATGTCTGTGCTGTGCTGGGGGTCAGTGTGGCATGTCGTGGCCTCGGGCCTTGGGGGGGGGGGGGGGGTCCCCCGATGCTGGACCGCTGTGAAGAGGTTGAAGACTTGCGAAAGAATAAATGAATGCGAATGATGAGTGAATGGTTGAAAGATGAAATATGCGTGCGGTGAGACTTTTGGCGGACCTAATTCGCTCGGCCGTGCAGTCAGGCCCAGGCTGTAGGGAAGGTTGTACTGGCAGAGGTTATACAAATGTGTTATATGTGCATGTGTCATGCGCAATGATTGAACCATGATGCCAGTGTTGAATAATGCAGTCAGACCCACCACAGGCCGTGTGATTATCAGGCACCAACCTTCAGTGTAAACTGCTTTTACAAAATCACATTTGCCATTGACATTTGTATATACAGGCTCTGAGATTGTACGATGATGGACAAGAGCGAACATGAGCGCTGTTCATCGATCAGCTGCAGAAGCTCCCAGGACACAGCCATGATGTTGCTCAAATACTCGTTGGCAGTCCTTCAGCTGCTCTGGACCATATGCATAGTCATTTCATCCTGCAAGTTGCGGCATCCAGTGTGGACAACTCTGAACAGGCAGTTCCCTGCAGCCATGCATGGCCATGCCACTCCGTTGCGTGGTGGCAGCTGCAGCGCTTTATATTGATGCAGAACCCATTCGAATTGTGTTTCTCAGCTCGTGTCACACAGTATCTTCAGTTTCTACTGCATATTTTCAAAAACAGATCATTGCGGAGGGACTGCCGTCGCAAGGCTGAGAGGACCTTCTACTCGGAAAAACACGCAAGTCCACCGACTCGCCATCCATTCCAGGAACACGTCTCACATTACGATATAAGTATGGGGCCAAGTTTACTGTCATTCATGCGTTTTCCGTGCCTGAACAGTGATGTTCATGCCACACTGGCACAGACACATGCTAGATGGTGATGGCATTCGCGGATCGGCGAGCTATGCATAGCTATGCGAATGCGGTCGTCAGATGCATGAGGTTGCTCCGAGAGCATGCCTTCGGAAGTCACAGAGTCCAAACTGCTATGGTTCGAATTCACTGCGAGACCTCGCGAGGCCTCGTGAGGGCTCGAAATCTGCACAAATGTGGCGTAGAGTACGCTGTCGCGCTGTGCGCGCCGCGCGGTGCGTGGTACCCACGCGCTTGACCTTTATGGTGCCCCATATGGCCACAGCACGAATGGCCAGGTATGGAAGCTTTTGTGATGCCCCTGTAATGTATTTCCGATCGCTTGTGCGACGTGCTTTGTGAGCACTGCAGATCGTCAAAGTCGTTTAGCTAAAGTCCTGACGTCAGCCATCGCGCAGCGCGGTGTACACGGAAACCCATCGGCTGCAACTCTGCGCTGTTGTTGTGTTCCATGGCTGTGGCCAGCGTATCAGGACCATGGCCATTTCTAATTTGCTGATTGTGTGTGGCCTGATGTTGGTCGGGCCCATGGTCACTGGGGTCATACCTCTAGCAGTTAGCGCCTCGGGAGACTGGCTTAAATGGGTCCGTGATCCGTGACTGAAGTTGCTGATTGTTGAGTGCTCGCCATGCCACTAACTGATGGAAGTCATGCAGATGCAGCTGCTGGGAGCTGGAGTCATGCTCAGCTGCGCCTTGGCTGTGGTAATGCAATCAAGCCCTCCTTTTTCCCCTCCCTCCCTCAATCTGTCATATCCCAGTCTCTTGCAGTGTTTCGATGACAGCCGATGATTCAAGTTGACTCTGTTCGCTGATGGCAGTGTGCTCACCGATGGCAGTGTGTTCGCCAATGGCAGTGTCCATCTTCTGGTCAAAGTTCTATTCGTGCAGGTGCTTCCGGAAGGGTTTAATGCCCTTCATACATCAAAGCACCTGGACACATCGGATCGTAATGGAAATGAGAGGACAGAGGAGGACCCGCTACTGAGTAGAGTCGATCATGATCATCAGCATTCAAGTGATGTGCCACACTGGATGCCCGGTTCAGCCCTCCTTGCAGGATTTCTCATGATGGTGCTGTTCCAGTTTGCCCACCACAAACACAAGGCTGCAGATGGAGGCATGTCTACTACGATTCACGACCCATTGCTTGACTGCAGCAAGGTCTGTGGCTGCCCAGTCATGACCTGTTGTGTGATCAGATGGCATGGACTGGTTTTGAGTGAAAGCAGTGCTTTCAGCTGACTTTTGCATAGTCTGTGGGAGTTCAATCGAGCCATGCATCTGCATTGTCCACAGAATCTATTGCCTGTCTCCTCTTTGTGTTCTGTGCACACAGCTGCTCACACCTTCAGCGCTTGATGGTGCTCCCCTCTGCATTAGCCCATGCGTGGGCCGCACTGGACAAAACACACGCGCATGTGAATCACATGCGAATTGGAGTCATGCATGCTGTCTTGAGTGCATGTTTTATGTTGCAGACGCACCAACCCAAATCCACACCCGATGAGTGGGACTGGAGCTAGTCAGGTGACAGCCGAGCTCTTGAGATTCTTGCTTGAACAGGTACACATTTGTGCAGGCACCTTGTGGACTTTCACCCCTTCATGCTGGCGTGTCATCACAGGATCCAGATGACAGCGCTAGCTCAGTTCTGATAGCCTTGATCATCCATTCTGTTGCTGACGGCCTGGCAGTAGGCATCGCGAGTCTGTCCAAATCCATTCGACTCGCAGTTTCCATTGGTTTTGCCATGGTCCTGCACAAAGGGCCAGTTGCGTTTGGACTGACCGCCTTTCTCTTCGGCAAGCGTGAATCTTCAGCAGCAGTTCTGAGGGTGGGCTCCCCACTTGTGCATCCGCAAATGGCACATGCCTGCTCTGTGGCAGGGGCTGTGTGGCAGCGCGATGCAGCGATTGACTTTCTGCTGCGGCTGCAGGATCTGATAATATTCACTCTGGCTTCGCCAACCGCTGCTCTCGTCAGTTATTTTGTGCTACGCCCGTTCAGTGGTTCAGCGTCTGACAAGTTTGTTGCCGTGTGTGTTCTTTTCTCTGCAGGAACATTCATATATGCAGCTGCTGTCCACATGCTTCCGGACTTCTCTGGCAAGGATCACTCGTTGGGCGACGTGGGTGTCCTGTGCATAGGGGCTGCAGTCCCGTGTCTCATCAACCTTGTCCATATGCTTGATCATTGAACGCGGCGGTGCCATGTCCGCTTTCACGAAATGATAGTTGATGGACAGACGTAGGGTCGAATCAGCTGCCTGGTCCTCCGCTTTCACAAAATGTGGCGAGTGCTCAGATTGGCAGGTACGCGCCCATCAAAACCCACCTGGGCTTCATATAGATCTTCGAGGATTTTGGAATAGCACTGTGCACCCCATGCATGTGTAGACGTTGGTGTGGCGCGTTGTTGTGTCAGGTTCACACAACACACTGCGCAACAGTCGAGAATGTAGAAGCTTGTGACATCAGTCTTATTGCACGTTGAACAATTATTCCGGTACACAGAACTGATAGAGGGGCATATATGAATGTGCCTCCATACATCAAGGAGTTTTGCTGTCTATGGCCTGAGGCCATAGCTGCAGGTCCTAACCCACCAGGCAATCGCTTGCACCTACAGCAAGGCGAGGTCATGCATGGATACAGCTAGCAGCATCGCATTCAATGCAAATGAAGATCTGCCACATGGTATACCAAATTGCACCTAGTCAAGTCCATGTAGGGCACATAGAATTTAGCATTGTTCTGTCGTAGCCCATATGCTGTTGTGTGTCAGCATATGATACCTTGCCCGATTAGTCCAATTGTCGGCGTAGTGCTTGTAATGTGTACACTACCTTTGTAAACGGTTGTTCGTTTGTGTTCCACTGCTCCCTGGAGCATACCCTTGTAACGTTTTTCGCCATGGTAAACGTTGTTTGTTTAAAAAATGTCGAGGCATTTACATGAATTCTCAGCTGCAGGCACAGGAATGCGTACTGGACCTGCTGCAGCTTAGTTGTCATACTATTGTGTGTGTGTGTGTGTGTGTAACATCGGGTAATGCAGAGTTTGGAGGCACCAGCGACATAAGCTGCACTTCACCAGAGCGAACACGCGTAATCTCCAAGTTGGCGCCTGCCTGCCTCCACCGGCACAGACTGATCATGTGACTGTATGCCGTTCTTGCCTATCTAGATCTGTGCCACACGGTTGCCACCAGCATACTGGTCATACATGTAGTGACCCGCCAGGCCAGCATAGGCCTATGCTGCTGCCCTCGACATGCAAGCATGCAATACATTGCGGGACATGCCGAGTCTGGGCACATGCACCACCGGCAAAAGGTTGATCGCTGCGGCTTGCTTGAGACGGTGCAAGCAGCCATGGCACAGCTGGTCAGTGACACTCCCGAGACGAATGCCATGAGAATCATCAACTCGGGCCACACTGTCGACCCGGGAATTTCAAAATCCGCAGCTGCATGCACACGAGCGTCTCGTTTCAAGAAGCGAGCGCCTGATTGTTGCCACCAGCAAACGTGGGTATCTGTCAAGGTTTCACCCACACGGATTTTGAAAGAGATGCACGCATTGAGAATTCGTGCACGCTAAAGGCTGTCCAACGTGGTGAGATACGTTACAGGGGTATGCTCTACAAGGTTGTCCAACATGTTCACAACGAACGCGGGGGGTTAGGACGCGCTCTGCGCGTGTCAAAATTGGGATCTTCGTTTTTGCGGCTCGCTACGCAACCGCCCGTCCCCGTGCGCTCTGCGTGCCGTTTTCGCCAGCTATCGATAGCGACCAAGATTTCTCCTAATGCGCCGCAAAAACCTCGGCACCCCGACGGCCCTGGTCAGATCCTCGACGTCAAGTTGACTGCGCGCTTCCAAAGTCCGACCCTTGAGTGCACGTGTAAGCGCTATAGCTGTACATATCGATCTTAACCATATTATTAATGATTAATGATTAAACGCAATATTGCGCATGCATTTATTTCCAATGCACAGCCAGCATAACGCATCGTGAGATCGATGCCCCCCAACAGCATTCACCGACATCGCGATGATTACTCTCGCCGTTACAAGCTTTCAAACTTCCACTCGCCCAATATTATAATGCGATGGCCACGCATCCCTGAAATGACCGATACGATCGAATCCAATTTTGGAAGTTGAAAATGGGAGGTATGCAACGCCTGCAAGAGGAAGCTTGAAAGCACATCAGACGCGCGGTGTACTATCAATGAGGTAGAAGATACACTGGATGCTGCTGGTTACAGCGCGGTGGTAGCAGAAGATTCTGCCAAATGCATTTCCGGCATGCATGCTGGGAGAGTCCATGGTCAGTTTTCAGGTGGGTCGGGCTCGAGTGTCCAGATCAGGCTGCGGCTGAGGGTACGAGACCAACATAAAAGTGACATGTGCCTCGTTCAGAACACCCTCCGCTGTGACAACGTGCTTGAAGAGCAGGACAACTCGTGGCTTCTCTTTCGATCGGACAGGTGTGCCCCGTACGCGTGCTATGCGTCCGCTCCGCTACGCTTAAGCTTGCCCCAAGATGTAACCTGATCGTGCACGTATGTGTTCTGCTGGGGTATGCAGATCTAGCCTTGTCATGGGTGATGGCACTCATATGGCCAGCGCACTTTTACCGTGCTAGTGTTGTGGTCGCGACGTCGATGTACATGTGCGCTTCAAGGCATGCCACAGCCCGAGTGTCGGCGGCATTTGCGCCACTGCGTTCGCCCAGATGCTCAGGCGCGCAGCATGTTGACTATTTGGATACGCCACATCCATAAAACATATTCCTGCTACCACGTTGTTGACGGATCACTCCAGATATACCGCGCCATGGTCCACTTTCAAATACCCTGCGATCAGCTACGCGGCCGGCGGCCACGCCGTCGGACCGCCGAGTCATTGAATGCGCGCGCGTTTTGCTTTCGGCAGCACTACGACAATGCAAACCACGACGGACACATGCAACAACCGTGACGTAGTCTACCTCACCATGCTTGGCAGCTGCAAAGTTCTGTTCTAGCGGTCAACGCAACAGCCGTGCTGCGCTGTCGTCGAGCAGTTGAGCATACGCGTGCTCGCGTGCGCACACCCGAGGTCAAAGCACGCGCCGCGCACTGCGCCGGCGCGTGCCTTCGCGATCGGCACGCACCCTCTCCCATCGATCCAACTGCACGGTATCTCGCCAGTGTCATCTTTGCTATTCGGTCGCCAGTGTCATCTTTGCTATTCGGTCGCCCGCCTTCATGTAGGTGCACACACACCTGCAGTGCAGATCTCAGGGGAGCTCCTGAAAAAGCTCGGGAGACTTAGATCGAGATCTCGAGATATATTGACACAGCTACATGTACCATCATGAGCACGGATAATCAGACGGTTTGTGATGTGAGGCCCCGCCCGAGAGGGTGTTGAGATGCAGTGATAGATCAGGATGTGCACTCCCCATCATGCAGTGCTCACCAGTACTAGTGTGACTCAGGGTGGCCACGGCTGGCAGTTGCAATTGGCCTGCCATGGTGATTTCGAACGGCGTGAGAGGTCACGGCGCTGTAGCATGTGCACCCTGCAGGTGTGCAGAGAATCCAGCTGCAGCATGCACCCTGTGCATGCCTGTTGACACACCAGTGGCCTAGATCTATCACTGTGTAACACACCAGGGGCCCCATGGGGTCTGCGTGTGCCAGGCATGTGCCAGGCATGTGTTACACAGGTCTGCATGTGCCAGACATGTGCCAGACATGTGTGCCACATGTAGCCATGATCATGACCCATCAACGTTAACATGACCCATGACCGACCCATGCATGGCCATGAGCATGCACTCCCTTTGCACCCATGTGTGTGCAATCATGCTTGCCCATGAGTGCATGACAGGCCAAATTTAAAGCTATTCCTCATGGCTGGCAGGAAACATTCATTTTGCCATGGCTGATCATGGCATCCAGGCCGTGGCTGCCAGTGATATCACGGTTGGTGCAGTCATCTGCTTGGCCGTGGAGCAGTGCAAGAAACAATGGTGCTGTGATAGTGCGTATGAACTCTGGCTGTGGCTCAGGATCTGTCTAGACAGACAGCACTGTCTGAGCTCTGCACAATATTTATCTGAATTGTCTTGCAAGTCACACTCAGGGCTTAAGTTTGGCGATGATGCACCTTAGCCCGAGGTAATTACTTAAGCATGGCCACATCGAGGCCTTGATCGTTCACGGTGTAATTCAGTAACACATCCTGGACTTGAGATCTGCAGCTGGTTCATCCTGTCATGATTGCACGACTCGGATAGCATGGCGCTGAGGCAATCACGGTTGCACATCCCGCACTCCGCAATCCGTCTCCAGATGGATTCACCTGCAGGCTTGAATTTACCCACCGATGTTTCACGGTGGCCACAGTCTAGCTTCTATAGGCTAGCCTCGACAGCTCCACAGGTGCATGCATGGATGGCCATGCCCACTGCAGTGCACTGGCCATGGCGAACTGCTTGCATTCATCCTGTGCACAGCTGCGATGTGCAAAGCTAAAACACTGCGAACTGACGCATCTGGGCCACCGTGTGTAGGTGCTACTGTGCTTGAGGTTTCTGCTTTAGAACAGCTCGCATAGCATATGATAGTGCTACACCACTAGTAGTACTGGCAGGCACCACTCTTTGACGTGGACGCTGCACATCACGCTCCAAGCCCCGCCCATGGAGCGCGGGTAGCAGTACTGCAGCTAACGCGTACACGTGGCACCCTCCACCATGCATGATCATGATCCGCAGGTAGTAGTGGTGCATGCATGCTGCCTCAGCAGATGTTGACTGGCTGCTTCAATGTTACAACAGGTAAGGTATATCGATCGTCTGGTGAGATGCCCACTCATGGGCTCGGAGCGCATGCAGGTCCTAGTCACTCAAAGCAGCAGTCTCCAGCCATGCTGAAGTACGCCCTCGCGCTGACTGGCCTGCTGGCCATGTCGGTGTCAAATGTGGATGGGCGCCATGTCGGCCTTGTCGTGGATGAAGCTGGATCTGCCATGGCGGAGGAGGGGCCGCACGGCTCCCTTGCCATGGACGAATCGCACCGCCACAGCCTCATGGCCCTCATGCCCGACATGACTCATGCGCAGCGATGGCTGCTCGGCGAAGGTGGGTTCATGGTCCCACTGGCCAATTGCTTCAGCCACATTTCAGCCTGTCCGCCTGCAGATGTATGTACGCTGATCATATAGATGTCGAATTTCGCAGATGTAACTTGCTCTTTGACTTCGGAGGTGAAGGGTCACAAGCTTCTGCTGCATGCGTGAGGAAAATTGAACGTGTGTCATGAGACTGCAGGTGAGGGCGAAGGTGAAGGCAAGAAGGGCAAAGAGGGGGAGGGAGAGGGAGAGGGCGGCAAGGAGGGTGAGGGGGAGGGGAAGAAGAAGAAAAAGGTGGTAAAGAAGAAGAAGAAGACCACCAAGAAGAAGACCACAAAGAAAAAGACCACCAAGAAGAAGAGCGCCAAGAAGAAAAAGACGTCCAAGAAGAGCACCAAGAAGAAGTCGTCAAAGAAGTAGAGTAGTGTGGCTGATGTGAGAGGACAAGTTCCCCTGTTAACGTTTTGCAAGGCGTGCACTTGTGGCCGCAGAGTTCGCATATATTGTGGTCGTGGGGGTTGTGCGTATGTCCCGGCACTCGTGTGCACTGCGGTTTTGAATCTTGTTGCATTGTGGTACATTTTTGTCACAACTCCCCGTCCTGAACCGAGTGTAATATTAATAGCACCCTCTGGTGTGTTGACTCAATTCGGAATTGTTCTGGGCTCTCGGTGTTTCTACCTGGAAGTTGGCCAAGGTAAGAGATTTTGTATCAGTGCGGTCAGACAGTAGTCCAGGAGCGTCAATCGCCACCTGGCAGGGTCATTTTCATCAGGAACATTGCACACCTGATCATACACCCAAACTGTATGCTGCATGGAAGGGGGGAAGGAGTGCGAAATGCAATATCCATACACGGCCTTGTACTCTGATCTGCATACTTGCATGCCTATGCATGCTGCTGCTTACATGATATCTGACTCAAGTTTCTGCTAACGCAACCGGATGAAAGCCGAGTCAGTACTGAGTCATGACCATCTTGTCATGCCAGCCATGTTCTGCTCCCCGAGCGAAGCTCACAGTCACAGTACAGCAGACAATGCAGATTTATGCACAGTCACAGCATAGTCACAGCGACGAGGGTTACAGCCGCGCAGGTCAATAACCACGCCACTGTCACTCCCAGCCAGCATACTGGCACAAAAACTACCTGGTGTTTACATGTACATGCATCAGACAAACAAAACCCCCCGCACATCAAGCCACACCCGGACGGGTATCGCCACAGCACAACTCGCAGGGGGGGAGGGGGGGACAGGGGACAATGCGTGCAGCACACGAATCAGGGGCAGGGGCAGGAGCGACATGGAACGCAGGCAGCCGGGCCAGCTGCAGCACACCAAGACTGCAACCGCGGCCAAGCATGAGGGCAGGCGCGCGCGTGGACACAGCTGATATGGCGCACCAATTGATAACCTCGCCGCCACCGGCGCAGTCACTGGAGCCGACACCGAACAGAAGTCAGACACTTGCGCAGCCGCACGACCAACAACCCCCACCATGCATATATGTGCACACACAAGGAGTGGATACCGGCGCTAGCGAATCATGACAACGTAGCCGGCGGTTCAATCGATTGGCTATGGTCTTGTTTTCGATTGAACCGTCGGCTACGTTGTCATGATAACAAGACCCCACAGGCCGTTGCAGCAACGTCACGTACACAAAGGTCGCGCGCCGACGCAGAATGATCCATGCCCGACCGCACGACGCGCGCCCGGGTCCGGCTCCGTCGCACACAGCATGTCAGCGCGCAGGCATTCTGGCCCAAAAACCCCTGCACGACTGCACACACTGGCATGCATGCGGGCAGACTAGGAGCAGCCGCAGGTGCTCAATATGGCGCCACCTGTGTTCAACACAGGCGTTGCCCGGGAACACCGCACATGGGGCTCATACACCTCCTGCGCGTACCGCAAACAAGGGTGCAGGGCCCCGTGCGTGCCATAATGCAACAGCGTTATCCCCAGGGAGGTGCGGCGGGCGGAGCGCCATGATGGGACACCACCGAAGAGGGTGATCGCGTGTCCGGCGCCACGCTGGCAGGCAGAGCTCCCTAGTGGACGGTTTCCGGGGCACAGACACCGTCCTGGCACGTTTGCACAGTCCACCCGGCATCGGGCCCATTGCACGATCAAACGGCGCGCGTCAGCCACCCCTATGCCACGACTCAAGCGGATCCGGTCGAGCAGTGACGCCCGTGCGTAGTCACCATTGCTTATAAACAGGCTGGTCAGGTCAGCAGGTCTGGCTTCGGGGGCAGGGGTGTGCCCGGGACCCTGGCGCGCACCAACGTGGGGTCGAAGATCGGCCGCAACTGTGATTGAAATACCCCACGACCACGTAATTGCTATCAATGGCCGCAGCTGCCGCGGCCTCAGCCTGGCGCATGCAGCCACGTGTCGCTTTTGTGTAGCGAGGCCCGCACAGCAGGCCGCATGTATACTATAGTCAGGCGACACATCAGCAGAGGTCTGATCATTGGCTGGCACTCACGTGAATTCGAGCAGGCAGGTCAATGCATGCTGAACATTGAATGCTTTACACTACATTGTGGCTCAGCTAGCACTAGCTGCAGCTATGGCATGCGGCCTTCCAACGTTGTGCAAGCTGCATGCGCAGTGATCAGTGTCTGTACGGATGCCCTCTGCTTCATGATCAGTTGACATGACCTGTACAGCAGGTCGAGTGTCAGCAGGGAGGCGTTGTGTAAACGCAGAGGCGTGCTGCTAGCTGCAGCTCCGCCGCGGTGTCATCCGGTTACGCCCGTAACCGCATCATCATTTCCAATGTGAAGTAGAAGTCTACGTGTTGTCATACGTTGAATACGTGGTTCACGCAATTCTTCCTCCCCTCGTTCGCTCCTGTGGTGGACTGACACAGTCCCAAAAACAGTTAACTAGTTACCTCCTCTAGCCACACTGCCGACATCAGATATCAGCTGATGGCAGAACCAATCTCCTAGCGTCCAAGCGGCTCTCAGACGCACACAGCATGCCACAGCACATGTTTGTACCATCAATTGCCAGATGACATGGAAGCGTCATGGATTCATTCGTGTACCTTGGTGAAATATTTCACAAAGTATTTCATATGAAATACTCACCTGACACACGGTCCACCCATATGGGTGACATGCATGTCAGCACAAAACATGGATCATGTGTTGCATGTTTCCGCCATATCAAATCACAGCCCCACTACGAAGTTTTGCCTCACTTGTTGATACTCGGCAGCACGCAGCACAATGCGCTGTACAAGCGATTGTACTGGCATTGACAGCGTGACACACACTGGATGTGTCACGCTCTCCCAAGCGCTCCTCGAAGTATACCTGCTCGCCCGGGTCTGTAGAAGCTTCTGCGTGCATCCGTGCTGTCTTTGTGCACTATCAGCTTCGTGACGGTGTGCCGGCGTGCTGTGCAAGCGTGGCACCTCATTCGGCAGCCGCACGTGTCGTATGGGCCGCTGACCACACGCTGGCTCGTGCAGCTGCAGTGCAGCCGATGGAGTACCCACATGCATGTGCGTATGCGTGCACAGTCGCCGGGCGACTGCACAGCCGACGTACTCACACATGTTTATACGAACTGGCGAGGGCCATGGCTGCAGCGCTGCCGTTTGTGCTGTTGCGCCGCTGCAGCTCTGTCGCCGCTGCGATGCTGCCGCCGCTGCAGCGCTGCGGAATGATGCGTGTACGCTTAAGCTTGTCCACGTCGGTGTGGTTTGTGCCACATGCATGGGGAGCCTGCGAGAGTGCTGTGATCATCCGCGGTGGATATCCGTGAAGTGTGATCTGTGCTGTGCTGTTCTGTGCTGTGACATGCCGCGCTGTACCGTGCTGTGCCATGCCTTGCTGTTCTGTGCCGTGCTGTGTCGTGCTGTGCTGTGCGGTTCGATGCCGTGCAATGCCCTGCCGTGCCGTGCTGTGATGTGCTCATAGGAATCTGGAAGTCGTATCGAGCAGTAATGCGCCTTTATATCATTTTTGCCATACACAGCATATCTAAAGTATACGTATACATCTTTAACGAAAACCTGTTGTTTGAAAAAGACAACTGACATTCACTGACAGTCCATGGATACGTTGTAGGCGCACGCCGTTCCTTGGCATTCGTGCCAGCAGCTATATATACAATGGTGTACGCAGCGAAAGCAAGGCAAAGAACCAGAAATCGTTTCATTTGCACTGCCGCGAGCCGCTAACTGCATCTGGTTGGTCCTGCTTAGACCTGGGCATCTAGAGGCACAGCACGTGTACTCGTAGCGGATCGTGAGCAGCGGCAGGTGCAGATCAGTCCTGCAGATCCGCTGCAGTCGTCTTCATCTGGCAAAAACGAATCTCCATGCATAGATCTACCACGCTGCGTACCGCCATAACGGGTGCAAGACATCGTGATGTCTGCTCTATGCCATATATGGCATATATAGATATATAGATATGCCATATATGCATGGTCCACTGGCTTAAAAACGAACTTTCCATCTATAAAAACGAGTCGGCTGTGAGGCAGAGCATCACACAGAGGGCGATGTCGACGCCTTGCAGCACCGTCAGCTCATACTTCAATTCCAAGTAGCGATGCCTGCCCCATGCGCGAGGTCGCCGGCAGTGTCACAAGCACAGAACAGAACTGTGGCAAGCAGCCTGCCTCCCTCCGTCCTCTTGCCAGCGTAGAACTGCATCTTCCGGAACGACCACCGGCCGTGCATGTACAGCGTCACGGGCTCCTGTGTCATGACATTCGTGACTTCTGATTGCACCTCGATCTCAGTGCAAGTCGCGAGCCGGAGGGTGCGTGTGACCTGCATATGGCAATGCCAGCTCATGGCCCAGCAGCGTGTCCTAGCTGCAGCTAGTGTACATTTCCTGCTAGTGCTAATGTCGGAATTGTTATTGAAAGTCGTGCACACTCAAGCCTCCGGCACCCGGTGGGCCATGCATAAATAAATCGCACATCACGCCTTTGCAATGCATGCCATCGGCCCCGAGCTCGCTCCAATGGATGATTAAGCAGTTTTGGGGGGGGGGGTGAAACCTAGCAAAACCCCCTCACTCGCTGAGCCGTGACCCGGGACGATTACAGTCCCGCTTCCTTTGGCTAGGTCTACGCAAACGAGCGACCGACGAGAATCTAACCACGGACACAAGGAATGGAAGGAGCCCCTTTTGACCACTTGCGCTTCAGGTGCATATGGTGCATAGATCTCGTCCAAACAGCACTTACGCTGATAAGGAATCCCATCACTGATGGCATGTACATATGCCGCATATGTGGGATGTCAGGCCCCATCATGGCCATGGCTGCATGCGCAGTGGCTGCGGGAAAATCTCCGGCTGTCTGGATCTACCTCGACGATGTGTTACAGTTGTAACTGTGTAACTGTGTAACTTGAACACACTGTGTAACTTGAACACAGTGATAGCCTAAGAACACAGTGATAGCAGATAGTGTGACACAACTTGAACACACTGATAGCCTCTGAGATCAAGGCCTCAGCAGCGCCGAGGGGAAGAAGCGGGAAACAAAACAACCAAAACAAACAAAAAACCATGCATGATGTTTCTGGTGGAAGGTAACCATGCGCATATGCCGGCGCGCATGCTCACCTTCTGTTCCACCATGCATTAGGCATGGTGGGCACACCCAGCGCCAACCGACGATCTGTCATCATCTAGAATTCACCTGAAGGTTAAGCCTGGGTGCGTCCCTCACGCAATGCAGCAGATGTACCAGGTTTGTGTTGCTATGTATACGTTCACGCGTGTACAGCTGATCGATCTCGATCTCGATATCGATGGCAAATATTGGCCATGGCCATTAATTGACAATGCATACGTATTGTATACATGTTGTAAAATCATTGTGCACGTGCACAGGAAAATTACTAGCACTCGATTGAGCCCTGGACACAAACAAATTCGTACAGCCGTACGGCTTTTTGAAAACGAGAGGCATGTAAAAGTGGAAGCAGATCTGCCTGCTCGAATTCGAATTCATGTGCGCGGAGGTGCAGAGTCCGGATCCTGCAGTATCACATATGTATCCAGATGCATGGATCCATCATGATAGCTCGAGCTCAAATGCATGGTGTGCAGGTGCGAAGCATGCGAAGCAGCGCGCACCGCGGATCCTGGCTGCTTGTGATGTTTGTTGTGTTACCCGGGCCCAGCCGCTGGGGAGAAAGAAAGAACGAGCATCACGCCAAACCCAATCAGGCATCGGCCAAGACTATTATTTGAAATCCGGGGGACAATGTCGGGGATATCATCACTGGGCTGGCAGCCCAAAGACCTGAGATCGTGCATACGACTGAAAGAAGCCAGGATTGCGTGCATACAACTAGAAGAAGCCAGGGCGCAGCAGCACACTGTGCATGCTTCTCTGGCTAATAGATTGCATATCTTGAAAGGCTGGGTGTGGCTGCGTGCAGGTGGGTCCGGTGGTGTTGTCCTGTGTTACACAGTGAGCTAGGACCCGGCAGCGCCGAGGCAACAGCTTAGGACCAGGCAACACGCAGACAGACAGGCCACCGCAAGCACCAAGGCTACTCTCCGCACGAGCAAATGCCAGATCTCGTTCGAACGGTGTTGTCCTGTGTGGGTGTAGTGGCGACGGCATGGGTTTAGTGGTGGTTGTGTGCGTCAGTGTGTGGTTGTTGCAGTGCGTTGGCGGACGGTCTTTGGTGGGTGCTGCCAGCCGGCCATCTGCTGGGACTCAGTTGCTTGCTTGCCCTCCTGCCGTGCATTCTAGATCTGTGCAACACATCCTGAGTGGGGGTCAATTGCAAGCATGTAGCTGTCTCTGCAGGAGTATCTGCTGGCAATGCACACATGCATGCCAGCTTTGGCTACTGCAGTATTAATTACATAATTAACTCCTACTCTTTGCAGTCTCTGGAGGGCTGTGTGCCCTGCGCAGCGCCCCACTGTCCGCTGCAGGCTGCAGCCAGCCAGCCATACCAGTCCGGGGCAAGACGGCAGGCGTGATTGGCCTGAGATATTGCCATGGATTGCCACATGCGCCCAATACTGCAGATTTCTCGGCACAGGCCCCAGCCGGGCAAGGCTCTTCAAACGGTTCCAAATGCGTCAAAATCCATGGATGGGAGTCTGCACTACAAATCCAAATTTTCACTATTCACATTAGCCTCACCACAAGCCAAAGCGCTTGTGACAGCATCATTGCGATCGGTTTTTGAAGCTCGATTATGTGACTAGTACTGCGCCATTCGAGTTGGCACCGCGAACGTCACATCGAGTGTGTGCGGCTCAAGGTGATCACCTCCGCTGCTGCCCACATGGGCACGGCCAGAACCAATTAAACGTACAGGAGAGTGTATGATGACCGGTATCTGACCCACACGGCTCGTGTGCACTAGGCCTGTGCCTGCCCTGGGCAGAGGCTCCACCTGCATCACTGCATCTATCGAAAGACAAGACCATGCAAACGTCAGTGCTCCCCATGCGCCGCTCCGCCGCCGGCTACCCGGCCAAAAGTTTTCTCAAATGCAAGGCAGAGCAGGACACAGAGAGCCATGCCAGCTCCACGTCAGCTTCTGCTCGCAGTAGGCCAGCATCCTGCCCTTCTCTTTCTTCTTGCCATCGTAGACCTGCTTCGTCCGGGCTGACCAGTTGCCGTATATGTAAAGAATCCGCTCCTCCCGCGAAATCAGGTCTGTGACTTCTGCTTTTGCCTCGTTTGAGAATTTGAACTTTTCTGTGACCTACATGGAAGCTGGAGGTCACACCCAGCTCAGACCATTGCCGAGTAGCCTCATCATGGGTAACATGCCTAACTCAGCATCAGTGAAACAAGGCCGATGGTTGGATCGCTTGAACATGTGATGGTGTAGCCAAAGTCTCTCACACAACAGCACTTGACACAGTCCAAGCACTGGCAGCAAGCACAACAACGCACGCACGGATAGCAGCAGGCCATTTACATGATGTCAGCCATGCTCTCTAGTCAAACGCACGATGCTGCTGCCTCTGGCACCTTGGGAGTCGGCACCGGTGCGCAGCAAGGAACATTGCACGTTCATATTCAATCGGGCTGCCAAGCTTCGACCTGACTTCGCAGCGCCAGTTTCTTGTTGACGCGGAAGCAATTTCTAAAATGAAGCGTACATTGAATGAGTACCCGGGGCCTTCAACCTTCATACGCGACATCCAGGTCTCCATGATGGGGTGTCGCATGCGAGCCACCTCTGCCCCTGCAGCGTCCGCCAGAACTTTCTCCTCTCTGCTGCTGAGTGCTTTCCCCTCACATGTGAAAAGCAGGTTCCCCGTCTCTGCGTCAGTGACTCGGAAGTCGTTGCCAGACCACGACGAGACCTCTTTGATTGTGAGCACCACATCAACTTGCGAGCAGTACTTTGGGTCGACGACGGCCAGACGATCTGCCATGATATGCTTTCCTCTGCATCTGCTTACATTTAATCACAACAGGATTACATCGACGTCGACGTCCCTGCAGCCGATCGGACGAGCTGCTGGCTGTTCACGCCGGGCCAGGGCACATCTAGCAAGATGGACACATGTATACGCCGTAGCGCCCTAATCGCAGGTGCAATTTCTCATTATGACAACTTGCTTTAATGTCGTGGAGGATAATACAACAGCAATGGCTTTTCAGCGGACCAGGCCTGTTCCGCTGTGCCGCG
The DNA here is from genome assembly GCA_900538255.1 of Ulva mutabilis. Taxonomy (NCBI): domain Eukaryota; kingdom Viridiplantae; phylum Chlorophyta; class Ulvophyceae; order Ulvales; family Ulvaceae; genus Ulva; species Ulva mutabilis. The sequence continues at coordinate 1,331,701 of UNSF01000010.1, read as the reverse complement.
CACAGAAATGTCGGGATTCACGAGCAGTATCTCCATTTACGTGGAGCACCAGTGGGCACCTGTGCCCGACCTGTGGGAACAAGTCACTGAACAGTGCAGTTTTCACCAATCAGAGTTTTGTCAGCGGTTTTCGGCTTACAGGTGTCAAAGGTGCTCCACGTAAATGTCGATACTGCTAGTGATTCGCCACAACGCGTAAGGTCGGGCCTAGGCAAAAGTGCACATGCATGACCAACCGATTATGTCAGCCTTGTGTGTTACACAGTGATAGATCTAGGACTCAGCAGCGCCAAGGCAACAGACCAGGCAACAAGCAAACAGCCTTGTGTGCAGTCGCCTGCCTCTGCGCTGCTACTGGCCCGGCCCTGAACATTCGGATCAACAAGCCCAAATTCCAGAGCACACAACACCAAAGTCTTTGCCCCAGAAGGCAGCACGCGTGCGCTTGCACTACAGACTCCATACTGGCCGGCCAGCGGAATCCGGCTTAGGCCTTGCCAGTCGTGGATCTGCATGAATGCAGCCCGGCAGGGCCCCCAGCGGAGGCTTGCACGGGGCACCACAAGGCCTGCCAGGGCTTAAATCGTGCCGGCAACTCTTGCCCGGACTAGCCACCTAGCCAGCGCGCCCGCTGCCTGCATGCAGCAGCGCCGCTTCCTGCATGCGCACTGCCGCGGGTGCGCTGGTATGGCGGAGGCAATGCCAAAAGGCAATGGAAAGCTGATCAGGTGTGTCGCTTGGCAAGCGGTGCATCACTTGGCTCCACGCGATGACACGCGCAGTTCACGGAATTCTGTGTCCACCGATACCGACTGTGCAGTGCACCAAGAAAGGGAAATCGGGCATCGGCCACGGCACCCCTACGGATAGGGGCGGACAGGAAGGAGGACTCAATTTCAGAGAGCTCAAACAAGTCGATAGGAAACGGGGGGTGGACCAGAACAGGTTCACACATCAACCAAGCCCGCACATGTGACCACGGGGGGCACTCGCATGCTACGCGTGTCATGGGAGCCATGGTGCCAGCCACCCACGATCCGCGCGACGCAGTGAGCCACGCCGAGCACATACACAGCAGTCAATGCAGTGCACAATCTTGTGACCGCGCCCTTCTCTGACAGCGCACTGCAGCGCTCTACATACATTTTCAATCGGCGCCAAGCCGTGATTCCTGCCGGCTACAGAAGAAGCAGGACGGATTCGTGCCGACCGGTGCAAAGCAGGAGGATCCATGGTGCGGCACTCCATGTGCCGCGGCGCTGAAATTCACATCTCGCGCGGTGAGAGCACGCGCTCCGTCTGACATGCTGTGCTCATTGAGAGTATTCAGTTTGAACGCAGGCATGAAGACGGATTTGTTGATGACCAGCGTGGTTCTATGCACTGCTGTGCCGTTGTCATCTTTAGGCATATATGCATGTGGGATTTTACACGAGCTGCTGAGATTATATGTTTTGCAAGAACAGTGACAGCCAAGTTCAGATGCTTCTACAGCCTGGGGTTGATATTTTGGTATTTAGGCGTTGATACTGGGGTTTTGAAATGTTCATGCGTGGGGGAGGCAAACAGGGAGATGCAGACAGTGACATGCAAAGTTACGAATTACTATCGTGGGTGGCTTCGAATTCCACCAAACTGCTTGGCAGGCATGCGCCAGTCCACAGTAATACCTATTGAGAGTCTATCAGAACCCCCTCTCAGCTCTGATGCCGGGGTTTTAGTAGTATTGTGTCAGACCTGCCGGGAGTCGCGCAGGGCGCCGGGGGCAGCTCTTATGGGGTACACACAAACATGCATGGTAGATCCTCCTGGCTCAGCACGCAGCACAGGTCGCGCGGCACGCCTGTCACCTGCAGCTCGCGCAGCGCAGGCAGTGCCTCCGTTGCTATCTCAGCCAGCTGGAACAGCCGCTCAACGGTCAGCATGCCATGTATGCCCAGCATGCGCAGCGCTGCGAGTTGTGGGAGCTCCGCCCAGAACTTCTCGGCGGCCGCGATGCCGGCGTTATGTATGATGAGGCTGCGCAAAGTGCGCAGCGCGCCGACCGGAAGGCTCGAGCAGAGCCTCTCATTCGTCGTGATGTCGAGGTGCATCAGCCCGCTGTGTGCTGCGCATGCTGCGACCAGCTCGTCGAAGCCTTCCAGCTCCAGACGGACTGCCAGAGACGTGAGTGCGGTGAGAGCAGGGAGCTGCGTGCACAGCGCTGGCAGGGTCGCTGTGGGAAGGGCACCCACAGTGCTGGGGTCGCCCGGGGGCGTGCTGGGGACGCGCACCAGCAGCTCACGCAGCGCGGGCAGCTTGCTAAGTTGGCTGACAATTGTGGTATATATCGCATGCGCCCCAATGCTGTGGTTCGTCGGAGCAGACAGCCACAGCCGCGTCACGCCACGCAGCATGCCAGCGTTAAGCGCCGTCTGCAGCGGCCTCACGAAGTGCGGGAGGTGCGTGGGCAGCTCCAGACAGTCCGCAGCACGCAGCACCGACACAAACGGCGCCAGCAGTCCCTCCTGCTGCGGCCCGGGATATCCCACGTCGAGGTAGGCATCACACACTAGATGCAACGTCAGATTGTCCAGACGCGGGCCGTGGCCCCCCTCCGCACCCGGCCCGGCGCCGTCGCGCATCGCCAGCAGCGCAGCTGGAATGCCTCGGCCTGTGTCGGCGGAGAAGCAGAGCAGCGGCATTTTCAGCGACCGTAGCTGCGTCGCAGCACGCAGCATGCCGACAACGTCCTCATCGGGCGGGATCGCGTTACACCACATGCCCGCCCACGTGCTGCCAAAAGCGGACCGCGGATCCGTATGCAGGTGCAGGCGGGTCAGCTGCGGCAGGCACAGCACGCCCTGCAGCGCAAAGCGGCTCCGCGGCCATCGCACCAGGCCGTAGAGCAGAGCGTACGATGGCAGCTGCAGCCGCCGCAGCACGGTGAGAGCGGTCAGCGGCGCCACTGCGGCCGCCACGCACGGCGGCTGTGCTGTGGTGTGCCCCCTTGGCATCCACAGCACGAACTCCGTCAGCTGAGTCAGCGCGCCGAGGCCGCGGCCGAGCGCCGGTTCCCACACTATGAACTCCGCCCACCGCGGAGTTGTCTTGAAAACTGGCAGTGCAAGCGACAGCCGCCGAAGCCGCTGCAGGAGCCCCACCGTCTCCCACAGCGCGGCGATCTCTGTGGCGTCCACGAAATACGCGCCGTGGCCCAAGTGCAAGTCCAGGCTGGTCAGCTCAGGCACAGTACACAGCGCGCAGAGCAGCTCGGTGAGGTTATCTATGAACGGAGAGCTCCAGGCCGTAGCCTGCTGTGTGATAAGGCTGCCAAGGGAGAACTCGGCAAGGGAGGGGACGTGCCGCACAGCATGTTGGAGCGCATGCATGTGGTCTGGGGCGTCAAATGCGATGGTGCCGTCCAGGCGGAGCGTGCGCAGCACGGACAGCGCATGCAGGCTGGAGCACACAGCTTGGAACGCTCGACGCGGGAGGCGGTTGTAGCTGAGGTCTAGGGACTGCAGACGCGGCAGGTGGGGGAGCGCAGCGGCCAGCGCACGGCCAGAGGCGGCACGGAGGCCGCAGTCGGCGAGGCAGAGCGCGGTGAGGGCGGCCAGCGCGCGCAGCACACGCGTGAGGCTGGCTTCGTGCGGCGCTAGGACATGGCCGGAGAGGGAGAGGCTGCGGAGGTGTGGGAAGGCGGCGGTGGCTGCGGTGGCGGAGGGGAGGAGGTGCATGGGGAGGGGGGGGAGGGTGAGGGTTGAGCCCGCATCCATGGAGGGGACGTGCGCGGTCAGCGCGGCGGGGTGGAGGACAGGTGGTAGCACCGCGAGGCACGTGGGGAGCGGTACGAGTTTGAGGACTGCGAGCGTGAGGTCTTGAGAGAGGCCTGCAAGGACCTGCAGGCGAGCCGTGCTATGACCGGGCCAGCGGTTGTTGCTTCGGGTTGCGTGGGCGGATGGGAACGGCTTGAATTGGATGGACGACAGTGTGGTACACTGTGATAGATCTAGCGCGTCAGTGTGTCGATCGGGGCAAAGCGCACCTGTGCTGCGGCGATGGCGGTACATGTGCTCAGGGCCGCAGCGGGCGTGTCACGTGCGGCAGCCTGAGCGCTTGCCACCTCTGCTGCAAGGCGTTTGCACATGGCGTGTTTGGTTGTTTCATCGATCAAAACGTCCGAGGCCTGCACGGGCACAGCAGCTGAGCACAGCAGGAACCGCTATAGTGCTTGGTGGCTGCAACAAGCAACACGCATGCTATGACATCATGGCGAGGATGTGGATAGCCTTGCCAGTCGACCGGTGATCACGGGCCAGTGCCCACTGCAGTATAAGTCTACAGCTAGCTAGCCAGCAATCATCTAGCATTCTCCGGGGTCGGCCAGGACCAATGGTGCGACCAGGACCCATGGTGCTTGTTCAACTCTGTTTCAAGTTCATCAGGAAGTGTAACGGACCACATGCGCACAGCTGGACCCTGCCGGGCCCTCGGCCGCGGCGGCAGCAGTACTGCAGCACTGGCCAGGGTGTCCGTTTGTGTGACAGGCGATAGGCACGACAACGGCAACACATCCGCAGACGCAGGTGTCAATGGCACGCTGGATCCACATCAGAGAACGCACCCGCAGGAGCTGTTTCATGCTTTCTACGTTCATTGTGCCGCTCCTGTCCGCCTGGGGGGCTGTCGCACTGGGTGTGCCCTGTACGTGGCGAAGCCACTCAAGCATGACAGCGGCTTCAATCGGCACTGCGATGTCCGAGGCACACTCAGCTTGCTGGATCAGATCTTTGAAAAGCCGACTGCGGCTGATTGCGTCAACGGAAACGGCGCTTGTGGCCTCGCCTGCGCGGACAGTGACCGCGGCATCTTCATCCGCGTCCGCAGCTCTCAATGAAAGCACGACCTTTGTTTCCATATCATCAGGCATGTCGCGCTGCTTTTTATTGCCACTGACGCGTGGCGATAGCCGCTAGTGTGCGCCTGAGAATACTGGAGCTCGGTGCACGCTGGACAGGTTCTCAGGGTACCGATCTCTGGCTACGTTAGTACGATGCTGAGCACTGGATGATCACAAATTTGCCACACCTCATGCATAGATAGCTGCGTTTCAGCTACTCTTGGAGCCGGTACAAAGGTGTTGGCTTCGCAAGGGCCGTCCGCGCGTGCTTCCTTGTCATCGGTCCTTCCGCGAGGGGCAACGCGGGAGGGGCCATGCGCTGTCTCGAAAGCTACAGGACGGCGTCACTTCATCACCAGCCGCACCAGCAGCACCTTCTGAGTTGTTGATGCTAGATACCACCTCGCCCTGTGCCCTGACTCTGTCCAGCCGGGAGACACACACTCGCTGACGGAGCTGCAGCTGCCAATCCCATACTGTAGTACCCTTTGTTCCATATGAGCGGCACGCCCTCCATCGTGACACCCTCAGGCTGCATTCAGTCATTTTAGGTGAATGATGAGCTGCGACACGGCCTGCGAACCCCTGAGCCGGAGGCCGTTGCCTGCCACAAGCGTAGCTCAAAGAGTTGTGATTCGTTGACGTGGAGCAGTTGGCAAAGTAATGCACGGGTCTCGGGGCATATGTGGCCAACTCGGAGCCTACGCTAGCCTTGGCACAGGTGGGCAGGAGCCAACACGGCCCGCGACTTTTGCAACCCAATGGCTCAATCGTGAAACTGACCAACCTGCCGTGTGGCCTGTGACTCCTGCGGGTACTTCTTGCGGGTGCTTCTGGTCATCTGCCGCATGGACGCTCAGCATGCTACAGCAGATGGACGCTCACCCGCTGCCGCCTGCAGGCCTGCGCAGGCCTGCTATCCAGTGGCTATTGATCGCGATATGTCACTGCTATCCTGTGCACTCAGCGGCGATGGTGTTTGTTTCTGGTGTTTGTTTCTAGCGATGCTCTTTGTTTGCGCTGCCTGCGCCGTGTGCAATGTTCGATCACCGCTGGTCGTCGTCTGTGGTGCTTCGCCATTGCGCCCCGCAGCAGTGCATGGCCCACATGCATACTCGCCAGTCTCCCAGACTGTGCTCACAATGTGCGAGGCTGAGGAGGGAGGGGCACACTGAGTCGTGCCCCTGAGGCCGGGGCCACCCACTGCTGACAATCGTCGGGGAGTAATGCAGTTATGGGCACAGACATGTAGAAGCTTTCACTCCACAGGCCTGCCTCAGGCTGTGTCCTTTCTGGTACCGTCGGTGCAGCACAGACGGAACCCCACTGACAACAACTCTGCTGGCACGGCCCACCTGAGCTGCACTGCACTTCACTGCATCGCACTTGACTGGGTCCTAGATGTATCACTGTGTAAGACTTGACTGCATCGCACTTGACTGCAGCAAATGTCGGTAGTGATCAAAACTGCAAGGCGTTGCCAGCCTCCGCCCCGCAGTGCAGCATGCCCTCAGCGAGCGATAGGGACGACTTCATGTCCGAGTCACATTGAGAGCAGACTCGCATGCAAACGTACCTGTGATGCAGGCTTGAAGCAGTAACAGCTTTTGAGAACGCATCAGAAAGCAGAACGACGTGTTGCTGCATACGATTACTGTCCTAATTGACGCATACTCTGGTCCTGTAGCGCTGGACTACCCATTATTAATTGCCCATAATTCACTGCAACTATCCACTATCATCATCGAGCGCCGTTGGTTGTTCATGTTCACCTAATCATCCTCCCATAATTATCTGGCGGTCAACGCGCACCGGTCCCACACATGCGTGCATGATGCCCCCATGCCAGGTCGGTGCCAAAAGGCTACACAGCACACAGACCTCTATTGCTACTAAAAACTATCGCTCATGATCTTTACACCTGTGCCTGCGATAGGGATAGGCGGACAGGATATTTTTGGCAGACACGTTATTCTCGTGCTTGCAGTCCTGCATGAGGATTGCGTGCTAGTGTCCAAGCCAATTGGTAGCTGCTGCAAGCTACGTCAATCATTCTGATTAAAGAACGCTTGAAACGCCATGCACAGGACCACACACAGAGCGATGTCAGTGCCTTGCAGCATGGTCAGCTCATACTTGTCATACCAACTCCACGTGTGTGGTCGCTCGCATTGGGCGAGCAGTCTGCCTGCCTCCTTCTGTTTCCCTACATAGATCTGTATCCTCCTAGCGGTTTCGTAAACCGCTTTCTTAGGATTCGACCAAAACCCTTGTCTAGATATCACTTGGAGAAGCCGCAGAGGTGCCAGACTTGCACAGAGTGCAGACACGCTTATATGCATGAAAGTACGATGCCCAGCAGAGCAAGGCAAAGGGGGCCTGTTGAAGTGGTGTGGCCGCATGGCAGTAGCCCGTTCAACCCCCTGGTAGCACAGCCTGTTGAGCTGGCTACAGCCCGCCGCGATCGAATACCCACTTCCACATCAACGAGAGTTAGAAGCGAGTGTGTGACGGCACAGTGTGGGGCCGGAGGCGGCACTGCGCGCACGGCCCCGCCTCCGGCCCCACACTGTGCCGTGCGCGCAGTGCCTGCGGGCTAGGACCAGGCCGTGTACCAGCGTGAGTTTGGGAGGACACAAAGTCTGGACTTGCTGTGGCTGCGCTGGCGTTTCGATCCAATCCGCTCCGGTACCACTGATCTGCAGCAGCTGTGGCATAGCAGCCATGATCCACACCTCTCACAAACCTGATCTTGCAGCCAGAACAAGTTGAAGTGTACATATGTTGATGTTGGTGGTGGGGTTGGGCAGTGCTGTGGTGCGTGGTCGTACATGGACCAAGATTCACTGGATTGAATCCTAAGATTTACTTTGATGTGACCGCTAGCAGACCAGTTTCCGTACATGTAGAGCGTCAGCGATTCGTGAGTGAGCAGGTTTGTGACCTCTGCCTCGGCTTCAGAGCTCGCAAACTTCATTTTTTTATGACCTGCACGGAAGCTGCTGCGGTGGGTCTTAGCCTCATCCGTGTGAACAGCATGCATCCCGAATGGTGATGGGTACAGCGTGTAGTGTCCATGGGCGTGTTGTGTGGCAGCAATGCCACAGATGCGAGCGCCTGGCACAGCGAAAGCAACAATCTCATACACTCTTGACCAGTTTGCTTGTAGCACTCAGTGAATGTAAGCGCATGGTTGCAGTAAAAACACCACACAGTCAGGGCGGTTCCTGCCTTGACTGCACATGAATCCTTGGGAACGGTGCAACAAATGACCCTGAGTTGCAAGGCTGGACAAAAGTTTCAAAGGGCTTTCATTTTCTGGTATCAAACGAGGACACAGCGATCCATGGTGAAGTCAAAGGTGCTGGTTGTCAAGGAGCGGCTGGTACATGATTCATTCTCAAGTGCAGTGCATGTCAGGCACCTGCTTTCACGTGTGATGTAGCTGCACGTGGAAACGCATGTGATTTGGTATTGCCATGGCGCGCCATGGCGTCAGCCCGCTTGCTGCCCTCAGCGAGAATGGGCTGCTGCCCCAACCCAGTGTGGTACAGGCATGCCTGCACCAGTCCGCTTTGCCCCAGGAGGCCTGGTCAGCTGCAGTTCTGCTGCAATCCGCCAGTAAACAGGCAACATGCCGACAGTCGACCACGGAATTCTGAACGTGAGATGCTCAACTGCACCCACACACGCAAGCATCCAGCTCAAATTCATCAGTGATTGTCAGCAGCGCTCTCCAGCGCGACTTGATTGCCACGATGTCAGTATCTCAACACAAAGCCATGGCGAAGCATAGTATGACCTCAGTGTCACAGCTTAGCATTGTGGCTCACTGTGACATTATGGCACAGTGCCATATTGTGGTGTCGTGTATCACTATGGCCATCATTGCAAGGAATGGGACCCGACGTTCGAACGAAGCCATCAGATGCACACCAACACAGGCATAGTGACATTGGTTGGACCGCTGTCCGTCCTTGCAGCACGTGCTAATGCGGGGCAGCCAAAGCCGCACAAAGCCGCAAAAGTGTTCACAACCAGCCGTGGATCAAACCACCCGCATCGCTGTTTTCGACACCGCCAGGACATTGCGCTTTTGTTACGACGGGCTTAGAGCAGACCTTGAATGAATAACCAGGACCCTCCACGTTCATCTGGGGAGTCCAGCCTTCCATAACCGGGCGTCGCATGTTAGCGATGGGAGTTCCCGTCGCGTCTTCAAGTATCATCTCATGGGTAGAACTAAACTCTTTACCTTCAACCTTGAGAAGCAGCGCACCAGATGCTGCGTCAAGAATATGGAAGTCGTTTCTTGACCAGGACGATTGCTGTTTGACGTGAAGCGAGACATCACATTCGGCACACAACATGGGATGGACGACCGCCACTCGGTGCGTCATGTTAGAGTGATTGAAGCAGCTGCGGATTTCAGGCCGTCGCCACTGTGCCACGGTTTGCAAACGGCGCTGCAGCCAGATCAGATGGCCCCGTCAGCGGAGAACTTCCCGGCGGGCGTTACTCCGCCGCGCGCTGAGGGAAACACACGCGCTTAGCACTGCACACAGATTCCAATTATTGATTTATACTGTGCAGCTATCGCAGGCGTTGCCATGAGCAGAATGCGGCCGACATGACTAGTAAATACTGTGCACAGTGTTGTGCACATGAGGTGCGGAACGCTCTTAAACGATCAACTACAATTACCTTTACAAGCAAACGCGAGACACCGACAGGCTAAGCATTCTAAGCATGTCCCAGTATGTCGTACTGCCCCGGATCAGCTTAGTTCGCAATGCTCTGTAAACGCTGGGCGCGTGCCACGCGTTCACGTGCGGTGCAGTGGCGAATATACCAAGCACAGCCTGCACGAGCGCTGCGGAGCTCCGTTTTGAATTATTCTGACAGCACTGAATCTGGACATCACAAAGATAAGATTCTCTGCAACGCTCATACTATGCATTCTACTGCGTGAGCGAGAGCGGGCCACCACAATCGCGATGGCGCGAGCTCGCGCTATAGGCGCGCTACTTGCACGATGTTATGTGTAATCGCAAACATGAATTGATGGTCCAACTGCAGGATGCAGCTACTATCGGATCCAGCCTTTATGATATCCAACAATGCTGCAGCATGATGCTGGGCAGTGGCGAGAAGTCCACAGACTTCTACGTTGCGATCATGAATGTGAGCACATGAACAGACAGCACACTGTTCAAGAGTGTCATACTGACAAGCCTTTACGTTGAGCACATTTTCCCAGCAGTCTGCGCGAGGCAGTCGGCAATCGATGAGTAGCCACGACATACACATGCTGAAACCTCTATATCCTTTCGCATTTGTTTGTAGGCGCCCCAGAAGACTAGGATGAACGTTCTCGTGACTGGGGGTAGTGGTTATCTCGGCCAATTCGCCGTGCAGAGGCTGTCGTCCGAGCATTCAGTGCGTCCTTGCTGCAGCGTGGACCCCATTGCTCATGCTGGTTGCTCCCACAACGGGCATGCGAACCCCTCACAGCTTGAATTAGATGCTCTTGCATCAAACATTCGCCGTGCAGGTCTGCTCGACGTGGTGGTCCTGTCCGCCCCCCGAAGATGATTCCTCCTCCGCCACGGTCAAGCACGTTCAGTGTGACGTCTCCTCGGTGCAAGCGGTGCAACAGCTATTTGACGAGCACGGCCCCTTCGATGGAGTGGTAAACTGTGCTGCCATATCCCAGCCCGGAGCTTGCCAGCAGGATCCTGACCGTGCAAGGTGAGCCCCTCAGCACCAGGTGCGCAGCAAGCTGATCGCCTGCCACACTGCCCAGCATCCTCTCATGCGAGCGTTCAAAGCACTGGATGCCGCCAGCATGCATCGGCGATTGCCTGGGACTGCGCGACCAAGTCCATGCACGCGAACTCGCAGACAGGCGCCCTTGAAGTAATACCATCGCCGCCCATTCTGCTCACCACAGCCACTCCACCACTGCGACGCAATACTGCAGGTGCTGCGCTTCCCGGTCGCCGATGCTGTCAGCAGACGTCTTTGTCGCCCTCAGCGGTACAACCACACCAAATCACACCAGGGTGCATCACACACGCGAGAGATGTCTCGACCAGCCTCAGCAGCACTGATGAGAAACAGTGCCAGCAGTAATGCTGGGCAACACTTCCAGCAGGACTGAGGGCAACAGTGTCACATGTGGCTGCCGTCAGCCAGCCGCCCATGGCGGCCGCCGCTCCCATGCTGCGTGCTGGGCCATCCTGCATGCTGGGCCATGCACCGCTGCAGCGCCCGTGCCCGTGACCTCAAACTAAACTGCCGTACCTGCCTGTACCAGAAGGCCTCATCGCTGCACTGCCTGCATCTTCCCCCTCCCCGTCCTCGTTTCTTCTGATCACCTGCATGCTGCAGGGCCCTCAACATCCCGACCGCGCTGCTGGCCGCGCTGCGCGCGCAGCGCGACGCCCGCGGCCTCGAGGCGACGCTCGTGCACGTCTCCACTGACCAGGTCTATGACGGCAGCCGCGCGCTGTGGACGGAGGCCGACTCGGCGGCGCCGGTCAACGCGTACGGCCAGAGCAAGCTCGACGCGGAGCGCGCTGTGCGTGTGCAGTGGCCGCGGCACACCATCCTGCGCAGCTCCATCATCTACGGCCCCCAGTCGCCTGTGCCTGTCGCGCGGCCCCTGTTCGTCCAGTTCGTGGTGCGCGCACACCCCCGCCTGCCGGTGGCATTGAGGTATTGTTTTTTTTCCCTTCAAAATGCGTCGGTACTCAGGTAGACCATGCCAGAGTACCAATGCGCATGGCACTGATGTGCGTCAGAACGTTTGCATGAGCACAAGTCGGGCAGGATGGTAGCTTTGCGGCTTGTACGAGGAGTGTCCAACCTTCGCCTCGCATAGTCAGATGCGCTGCTACTGTAGCCCTGGCTCCTGAGGCACAAGAACATTCACAGTATCACTACTAGCGGGATGACTTCGTGGCGGGATGTCACTGGGGGGCGGCCAACTGACACTGGTGAGCCACCAAACAGCTGAGGCAACAGAGCAGCAGACGCCTCGGCAGGGCGTGCGTTGCTGTATCACAGCAGTGCCTGTATGTATGTAGTGCCTGTATGTACCGCTGCTGGTGTGCGGTCCAGTAGGAGTGCGGCAAATGGCTGCCGCGTGACCTGGCCCGCCCTGGTGATGCGCAGCCAGCAGCCATATGTGCCCAGCAGCCAGCAGCCATATGTGGCCAGCAGCCAGCGGCAGTGAGCCGCAGTGTGTGCTTGTGGTCCACCCCACCTTGGCCGCGGCACAGTGGCCTGCAGTACGTACTGCCGCTGCACCACCTGCATACATGTGGGCGCCCTGTTGGAGCATGTTGAGGTGAGACTGACGGAGCGCCTGGGGGCGGGGCGCGCATACATCCATCCAGCCAGACACGTTGTGGCCGTGCGTGCCTGCAGCCACAGAGACTGTCTCACAGCACATGACATGTATCAGGAGACAGCACACGCATGTCATCACTGCCACGCAGGCACTCGATCGGGTTGATCGGTTGATCAGCTTTACAACTTTGTGAACAGTCAAGCATCTGGACGCCGTGGGCGTAGCCGCTCGTGGCCGACGACACTCTTGCATGCTCAGCAGTGCTGGTGCAGGAGGCTGTGCGCCTCAGCACGCCTCAGCACGCCGACATGAGAGACATATGGACGGCCGTGCCAGTACTCATGAACACTATGCAGCACACGCCTATCATCACAAGCTCTCTGAAGAACTCGCTGGGGTGGATCAGAGTTACAAAAACCTTTTATTGCACATCTATCTCATAGATGCCCAGTAGCAGACACTCGTGCCTCAGACCCAGACACGGTCCAGTGCCTGAGCAGCGGCGCTGGTGCAGGAGGAGGTGCTACGCACGCAGAAGGAGTGCAAGTTCTTCACCGACGAGTTCCGCAGCCCGATCCTCGTGCACGACCTCGTTTCCGTCATCGCCTTCTTCCTCTCCTCTGCCGCTCCCTCTGTTGCCTGTGGCGAGGGCGTGTCGGCACAGGCCCCGGCAGATGCCGACGGTGCCGCGGCCAGCGTGGCTGCCACGTACAACGCTGGAGGCCCGGACCGGCTCAGTCGGATGGGCATCGTGGAGGCCGTGGCGCAGCACTGCGGGTACGGCATGGAGGCGATCGAGGCGGCGGAGAGCGCTTCGATCGTCCGGGCTGCTCCGAGTCCGCTGGACATCTCGATGGAGTCGGGGAAGCTGGTGGGAGTGCTGCCGTTCCCGTTGACGCCGTTTGCTGACGCTCTGGAGGATCTGTTTCCGGCATGGACGGAGGCCTGAGGCACTGGTAGCTTCATGTGCCTGGTGGCCGCTTGACACGCGTAGAGATAGTGATAGCTACCCGTAGAGGTAGTGCAAGTTATAGAGCTGCGAGAGTTGTGAAGAGTTCTGAGATAGAGCTCGCTGGGCTTGGATGGTAAAAGGTAGCACGGGATAGATGCAGTGCCGTGGCATTCAGCTGGCCATGCGTTTGGTTGTACACGACTCTGGCTCTGCGGGTTGTTGGTACTGGTGGAAGCGCTGAGAGCAAAGGTTGGGCTGGCTTTGCTCAATGACGTTACAGCGATTTGATCAATGACGGTGTAGATCCAGTGGCACGCACGAGGCCGGCTGGCGGGTAGACTTGATGTTCGGAACGGTGCTGCTGTTTGAGGCAGCCTGGATAGTTTGTAGCAATGGGATTGGTTGGCAGGGGCACCGTGTCTTACTTGTACTGACCATAGCGGAGTTGTTGGATGCTGCTGGATTTGCGATCGTGCTGCGGCAGAGGGCTGTAGTGAGGTTTGCCTGGTGCATGTTCGATGCTTGAACGGGTGCACGAGCACTAGAGCAGCTGCAGGTTGACAGTCTTAGTTTGTTTGTGTTTAAGACTTAGCTGTCGCTGTGCCAGGAAATCGATCCCTGTTCATATCTGGAGCTGCAGTTCAGATAGTGCGTATCACAGCGATCCACAGTGCAGTGATGGAACATCGAGCCACATGCAGTCAGGCTTGTGAACAGTTGTGTTGCGACATGAGGAGTGCAGAAGTGGGTTGCCTCACAGACAACAGAGCTGCCGAGTCGATTGATACCACACCAAGAAAAATACTGTATGTGGTGAGGGAACAGGCCCGGCTGCACAATTTATCCTCGGTGCAAGGTCGTGATGTGCATGCCAACGTAGCCGTGTGCCGCATAGCATGTCGTGCACGCTGGTAGCCTTCACGTACTCGCTTTCGCGGACGCCGCGCACGGCTATACTCGTGAACATCTGCAAGAATACTAAATACAGCCTCAAACATTGTGTGTACGTGATGTCAAGGCGTGCCCGCCCAACAGAGCGGACGGACGACGTCGGAACAAGGACGCAACCGGCGCGAAATAGCGAGACCGTTCTATGCGTATCTGCCATGATGGATCCCGTGCGCATGCCTTGCTGATCTCAGATCACATTCACCACAGTAACAGTTCCCCGCAGTGCATGTGAGTGTGTGCCACTGCTGTAAGGTGTTCGCTCGATGGCACGGGCCCGGGTTGGTGCACACCTCGCTCGTTGCTGCCTTCTATGAACTGGCGCTGAGATAGAATGAGGCGCACGCAAAGCCTGCCACTTCTCCTTAGTGTGCTGTTGTGTGCTATAGCGCCATCGTTAGGTAGGAGTCCATTGCGAGCACTGGAGGGAGACAGCGGTCATACCTTCCAAAATGGCGATGAGATACCTCTGTGGGCGAACAAAGTCGGACCATTCACCAACCCCAGGCATGATTCTACAAGCTTTGCGTGGCATTTGATTGTGAAGAAGCGTGATGATCAAACTCTGATCAACATCTCGACTCAGGAAGGCAGCACACTTCATCGTCGACTGCGTTGCAAGCCCTTTGAGTTGTTACTGAGTGGAAATGTCACTGTAATTGAAGTGCTGTTGCAGCATCTGCGCGCGTGGGTCTTGTTCACAACCTGTGCGCTCCTGCTTGCACGCCAGAGCTGATTAGGATGGGGGCACTTGCGGGACAGTCGTATCAAGGCGTGACTGCTCCTGCTGAACGTCTTGGAGCAGTTTGTAATGGCATTTCTCTCAATCTATGATTGATCGCGACTTCCCGACAAGAGTGGTTTCTATGTTGCAGCGAGACCTACGAATACTACACCCTCCCATTCTGTCAGCCAGAAGTCATCACGTATAAGACGCTATCCCATGTTGGCGAAGTGATTGACTCCAATCGGGATGCGAGTACGTTATACTCGCTCCCCTTCCGGGTAGACAAAGCGGACGCAGCGCTCTGCACAAAACAACTCACCGCTGCAGACGTGGCCCAATTTAGAAAGGTACGTCCTGCATGCATGCTAATCTCACGGGATGTGCAAATCCAGCGGGAGGGTGAAGCACAGTTGTGCGCATTGTTTGAACACCATCAGCTTGCTTGCTCCGGCCACGGGGAGAATTGCGCGGACTACACTCAACCTGCGGCCTCGTTGTGGAGCCTACCGCATTATTTAACGGGTCTGGTGGTGTGCGTCTGTAGTGAAACGATCTGCTCCTGAGCCGTGCGTTTCGACATGGAGCACTACAACACAACGACTCCATGGGCAAGGCGGTAGTGTATGTGACATCGGCAGGATTTCCGTATCATGTGTGACTTCAGAAGTCAAAGTGCCCAAACTACCAGTGTGTGCCAGTTTGCGCTGTGCAGCACGGCTGGCGTGCCATATCAGCGTTCACGGCCAGCAAACAGCTTGCTCACGACCTGATGACCTGCAGGCGATCAGTGAAGAATGGTATTATCAGATGTACTACGACAAGCTTCCAATGTGGGCTTTCATCGGCCACCTCGAGAAGGACGTCCGTGATGGCAATTCACAGGTCAAGCAATTCCTATACACACACAGCCATTTCGAGATCCACTACAACGGCGACAATGTGATCGAGGTGGCCGTCAATCCTGATGACCAGAAGCTCGTCGACGTGTCAGAGAGCGCACTGGGTGACAGTGCAACACTGTCAGTCGAGTTTTCCTACTCTGTCTCATGGCACGATACGCCTGTGACGTTCGCCAAGCGACTGGACCACTACCACAAGTTCTCAATGAACCCGGTCCACCTGGAGGTACGGCCACGCACCTGAGACTAATGTTATGTGAAATGCTCGTAGCACCAATGCGAGTCACTCTGCAGCTCCGCAATGGCTGGCAGACAACACCGCTGCCCTCACTCCCAACACTCCCTCGATGTCTCACACAGTGAGAACCGGAACCGCACAAACCCATCAGCAGCAACAACCCCAGACAGCAATTGCCGCCCCATGCGTGCAGATCCACTGGTTCTCCATCATCAACAGCATCCTCTCCGTGCTGCTGCTGACGGCGATCCTCATCACCATCTTTATGCGCGCGCTGCGCCGCGACTTTGCGCGGTACACCACCGACGATCCCGCTGCCGACGACGACGAGAGCGGCTGGAAGTACGTCCACGGCGACGTCTTCCGCTTCCCGGAGCACCGGAGCCTTTTCGCCGCCTTTGTCGGCACCGGCACACAGCTCCTCTTCCTCTCGGTCTGCATCTTCGTGCTCGCGCTCGCCGGCGTCTTCTACCCGTACAACCGCGGCCTGCTGTACACGGCGCAGATCGTCATCTACGCGATGACGACCGGGGTCAGCGGCTACGTGAGCGCCGGGCTGTTCCGGCAGATGGGAGGGGAGCGCTGGGTGCGCAACATCGGGCTCACCGTCATCGTCTTTGCCGGGCCCTTCTTCCTCGCGTTCTGCGTCCTCAACACCGTCGCGATCGGATACCGGTGCGATCCTCATCACCATTTTCATGCGCGCGCTGCGCCTGCGCTACGTTTAATACTAATGCCTGCGTTGGTTGGGAGGTTGGAATGCCTCGTTTTCTGCCCCTCAGGACACAAGGTGCTGTGCTGCGTGCTGTGCTGTGCTGCGTGCCCCATGCCCTGCTCGTGCTGGGCCACGTGTGCCGGTGTGCCGGTGGCTGTGTAGCTGAAGCGCTCGTCCTGCCGTTTGCACCGACGCTCAAATTTTGAGGCGCTGCTACTAAAGTTTGAGGCGCGGCTGGCACTTTCCATGGCATGTTCTGGCCGCCGGCGCGGCTGTGACGTAGTCTTCCTGCATCTTGGGCGGGTGACCTGAGCCCTGTGGCCAGCGTGTGCTGTGTGCGCCGCAGTTCACCTGTGTGGCCATGTGGGTGTGTGCCCCTGGGCCCTGCATGCGTGTGGAGTACCATGGTACCGCCCGTCTGCCTACTGCATGCATGTTGTCCAGAGTGGCACTATGATAGTGTGTGAGGCGACACCAAGGATGTCACCCATGCGCAATTAGCCCGAGCGTTTCATCCCAACCAGTGACTCGACAGCTATTGGACGTGCTTCCTTGCTGTGCATGTGCGTTGCAGCGTCTTGGTAATCATGACTGTCTCAGGTCTTGTGGCACCGGCTAGTCCTGCTGATGGGTGCTGACAACCCCAGAGTCGACCAGTGGCAGACACACGTGACCACATGCAAATGCAGCCCTACCAGATGCAGCCCTATCAAATGCAGCCCCACCAGATGCAGCCCTATCAAATGCAGCCCCACCAGATGCAGCCCTACCAGATGCAGCCCTGCCAAATGGACGGTACAGCTGTGGTGGTCTGGTTTCTGCCTGACCTGCGCATGCAGCGGCTGTCCCTCATTTACATTCTTGTCATTGAGTGCCATCTAATCGTTGACTCTTATCATTGAGTGCCAAGTGCAACAGCCCAGCAGGCCGGGTCGCATCGCAGCATCACTTCAGCCTTGTGTACCTGTGGCTTCTGTAACTGTCACATGAGCTGATGCAGTCGCAGATGCACTGAGCTCATGTGACAGGTGCAGGAGCCACAGGTACATAAGGCTCCTGCACAGTCGCACTCGCACTGAGCTCTTCATCCACCACGCTCATCCACACTGTCGCACACTGGCACACTGGCTCATCCACCACGCTCATCCGCACTGTCGCACACATCACACGGGCACACTGGCTCATCCACCACGCTCATCCACACTGTCGCACACATCACACTGGCTCTTGTCCTGCCCTTGTGACCGCTGAGGCGGCTGACGGCAGTCACAGGGACAGTACTGGACCACATCCAAAGTACAGCAGCCACACTGCACGGGCATGGGGTCCGGCTGCTGCTTGCTGCCGGCCGCTTGCTGGGATTCGGGTGCTCGCTTGCTTGCTTGTTGTTGCCCTCGCTGCTGGGCTCCTGCATCGCTCGCCATGAAACAAACAGCTGGGCTGCTGCTTCCCAGGTACAGAAGCCACTAGCACAGACACGCAGACGTGCTGCTGCTTCGATCTCCGGGCAGGGCTACCCGAGGCAGGGCTGACACGCATGGTGACATGCATGGTGACACGCATGGTGCACTTGCAGGTCCATGGCAGCCTTGCCAGCCGGCTGGATCTTCATGATCATCTTCGTCTGGGCCGTGGTGACTGTGCCGCTGACGGTCTGCATGGGCGTCACCGGCAAGAACTCCGCCGGGGAGTTCTACGCGCCCTGCCGCACAAACAAGTACCCCAGAGAGATCCCAGACCTGCCGTGGTATCGCGGCACGGCGGCTCAGATGGCGATGGCGGGGTTCCTGCCCTTCAGCGCCATCTATGTTGAGTTGTACTACATTTTTGCCAGCGTGTGGGGCCACAAGGTTGTCGTCATCTGGAGCATCCTGTCGATCGTGATGGCGATCCTGCTGGTAACCGTGGCGTTCATCACGGTGGCGCTGGTGTACTTCCAGCTGGCTGTGGAAGACCACCGCTGGTGGTGGCGGTCGTTCCTGTGTGGAGGCTCCACGGGGGTGTTTGTGTACGCGTACTGTGTGTTCTACTACATCTTCCGCAGCGGCATGAGTGGCCTGCTGCAGACGTCGTTCTTTTTTGGGTACATGGCAGTTGCCTGTTATGCGCTGTTCTTGATGCTGGGGACTGTGGGCTTCCGAGCATCACTGATGTTTGTTCGGAGGATATACTATGCTATCAAGGCAGAGTAACTGGTGCTGGCATGCCACCGGGTCAAACCGGTTCACCGCGGTGACCATGATAGTGTGCTGCATGACAGATAGCGTTGCCGTGTTGCGCGCAATTGCGGTTGTGGGAGGTTAGCACCTAGTGGTCGACCGCGTGGCGACCAGCGTCGTCACCAGTCAAGGGCACACATTATGCCCAGTTCGACGATCGTGAGCAAGCCAATTGGAGCTGCGATAAACCACGAGCTCTGTATCGGGGCCGTAACCAATGCTGTAAATGCTCTGCATCGTGTTGTGGCCGCCGTTCACGTGTACATCTGGCATACTGCGAACACAACCCTCATTCATGAACGCCTGCGAACAGGGGGTTTAAGTTGGCAGGGCGCCAACCTCAAGCCAGGAAACCTTCCCAGTTCCGCACCGATATGAAATGTTAGTGGCATGGATGCACTGGACGATTTGGATCAAGCCTGGGTCGCGTGGGAGGGCTCCTGAAGGCGTGACGCGGACATCATCATGCAGCTGCCGACGATCGCGACAGTAAGCATCGTTTGAAACGACAGGAGGTGGCCAGACAGAGCGGCGCATGCACACAACGGGTGCAATTGCGCTTAGGCAGGCAATTCGGGCAGATGATGTTGGCATCGCGTGAAGTATTCTGGCTGGGGGTGTACATCGCTGTCAATTCTAGTGTCGTGATGGAGCGTGTCGCCTGTGTCGGACTGCTGCCAATGGCATCGCGCTGGATGCGCGGGCTGCTAAATTGGAACGTCAACGCCGTATAACAGGCTAAATGAGCATGTGTGCTTGATGGTGCCACCTTTGCGTGTATCTTGTTGGATGTGATTTGTTGAAGAATGTGGCAAAGCCAGCCATATGGACACGGGGACACCGTTGACTGGAAGGCACGATCGATCTGACCAACTTGAATTGAGCAATTTGTGAGCCTCTTGAGCCAGCATGAGGTCACAATGTACAACATTTGCGGCTGCAAGCAGCGCCATGCTGCATAGGCTCAGACCAAGTGAGCGTGCATCGTTTGGAGCATGCCCAGCTCAGACGTTCCGTCCTGCTCAACGTGGAACAGCGGCCCTCCACGCTACAAGGCACTGAATTGGCAGAACACTACCATTGAGTGACTATGAGATTTGCAGTTTCAAAGCCAGAGCAGTACGACGTGGGTCGACGTTGAACATACATTCAAGGGCTTGACAGTGCAGCAACGCGATGGCGCCTCAGCGATCACGCCCAGGGAATCCACTGGCCAGAACGGTTCAAATGGGCAGACAGTCCTTTCTATGGAGCTTTCGGAAGGACCGACTGAACAGACTCAGCCGAGCACGCCGCTCTCGTCGAGCAGGGAGCCCGAGGACATCATCAATGACTTGGACGCGTACAGAGTGTTTCTGGGAAGGTGCAATGATGCGGAAACAGCATTCAAAATTTTTGTTCTCCTCTCGAGTCCTGGGCTTAAGGACACATCATGGGTGCGCAGTTTGTGCAGTGCTGAAATTTGAACGAGCGTTGACGCCTCTCGGCAGTACCAAACCTGCTACCAGAGCAGTAGCAACGCTTCGATATATAAGATGATGGCGTGTGTCATGAGATTGTTGACGAATTCTAGGGTCAGCTGACCGGCATGGCTATGACAGTGCGCAATTGACTGTTGAGTGTTGCGTCTGGAGAATGAACATGGCAAGGCATCGGGACAACATTGTGCCAATCACCTGTTCAGAAATGTAGGAATCGACTTTAACTCACTCATCAACGGTACAAGTATGGGTGTTCGCGCAATAGTTGAACATAGGACAATGCACGCCCTGCCCGACGGGTCCATCCATGCCCTGCACAACACAGACACCATGACAGCTCGCGAGAACCATGCAGGGACCCCTTAAGTGCTCAGAAGCTCAAGTGGCAGTGTATGAAGGTGCCATCACACCAGCCAGCCTGCTGGTTTTCGTGACACACTGTGTCCCAGACAGCTACATGGCCCCTTCCACCCAACTCCTACGCCAAACAGCAGCCCCATTCCACGAGCACGTCGCAACCATCCACACCTGCAATGAGCAAGTGTGGGACAGAGCCCGTATCGAGTGCGCCTTCAGCGCTGCCTTCCTGCAGCAGGCCCAGCTCGAAGCGCAGCAGGACCCCGCCCCAGAACTCTACGGAAACCCACACAGCCACACCACCTGGCCTGCCATGCCAAATCCCCCCTTCCACTCCATGCATGGCAACGGTGCCATGTGCGGCGGCGGCAAAAATGCTGCCATGCGCAAGTCCACACGCCCCGGCCACACACCGATTCCGCATGTGCATGGCATTAGCAGCTGGAAGGGCCCGCCGATGAAGCTGGATCCTGCTGAGAAGCAGCTCATGAAGGCACAGCTGGTTGAGGCTATTCGTGCCTCCCGCGCCTCAGCGCAAACACAACGGCCGGCGGCAGGCTCCAGTTTCAGAGCGGCCCCCATGCGAGAGCAAGCCGCGGGTGCGGCTACAGGCGGCGCCGGCCGAGAGCCGCTGTCGCCGGCAGCTCCGACGTTCGCAGCAAGCCTGCTGTCCTCCGGCAGCAGCAGCCATTCACACATGCCGCACATGCATGGTGCGGGGCCACAGCCACTCCGGGCGCCCTTCCCTTCAAGTGGTGCAGAAGCTGCGAAGGACCCCATTGTGCGGTTTCAAGCTCGCGGGGTCTCCCAGCCGCCGATCCCAGGCTTCCTGCCCCCTTCGACGGCGCCGGGCAGGAGGCATGACCCGAATGCGTCATGCGGGGATGCACGATGGACGCCGTGTGGCGGTGGCACAGACCTGGGCGCCGGTGGCGCTGCTTGGCTGGACAATAAGTATCTTGCGCCGGCGCCGCGGTCGGCGCCGGCAAGAGCATATGCCACGAGACACCGACCGCTTGAGAGCCTGGCTGAGGCGCCGGGCTTTGGCGGCAGCGGCATGGGGTACGACACGGCAAGCGCGATCGAGGACGCGATGGCGCGCGCGATGGCCGATGGGCTGCAAACAGCGGCGCGGCACAAGGCTTGCGGTGGGATGCTTGGCGCAGCCGGGGGGCTAGCCGGCGACGGCCCCCCGCCGGTGGTGCCGCCGCAGCAGATGGCACGGCTGCTGACCAGCATGGCGGAGCAGCTCGGCTACCCGCCGCAGCGCATGCATGACGTTCTGTCATGCATGCAGCAGGACTGCATGCAGGCGGTGAGCCGCGCTGTGAGCTGGTAGCTCAGCAGCAAGCTGTGCCCCCACTGCCGGGTGAGAAGACGCAGCCTGCGCTGGTGCAGCTCTAGGCCCCCGCAGTAGGTTCGAGGCGAAAATGACACACATGTATTTGTCATTGTGGTGGCCGCATTTTGCTGCTAGTTTGGCAGCACATGAGAACGCGATGGCGCCACAATGGTGGGGCTGATCAGTCCATAAATGCTCATATGTGGAAGGAGGACAATGCGCGTTTGAGCGCGTTTTTGCAGTAGGTTGGGTACGACAGCAGGTTCAATTAGGAGAAGAGTGTGGGACGACGCTATGCAGGCGGCACCAACCCCTTCGTTGGTTCCGCCTGCCGGCTGGGCCTTGTATACGCAGTACAACGGCCACAGGCTACTGGGGCATGATGACCGTGATGACGGTATGCTGGCCTATGCGTCGGGGGGTGGCCAGACGCGGCGCGTGCTGAGGTTTGCGGTGGGGAAGCATGCGGTCAGTGGGGAAGCATGCGGCCGATTGATGGCATCAGCAACTAGTTTGACATGCGATCGCGAGACGTGTCACACCTCAATGATGCCTCAGGCGACCGCCTCTTTCGCGTCAAGTCGGCCTTGCAGTGGCTGGTCCGTGCACGCATGGCTGATGGCTGCAAAGCCTGAGGTGAAGCGGGGAAGCGGCGATCGATGTGGGAGCGCTGTACACCCCAGCCCATACACACGCTTGAGCTGCACTGGCTTGCATGTCACTGTGAGCCGTAAAAGTGGTGTGGGGGTGGCGGGGAGAGCTCTCTGCTGATGACCGCAGCAATTGAGATGGCCATGGAGGAAGCTCCAGTGCCGACTCGATTCGTGCCAGAAGCCGGGTAAACGAATAGGTAGGATCAGGGTCTGGCATGGACCTGGAAGGTGGGAGTCGGGCAAATGCCTGTGACGAGCGCTTCAGGCCCTGACAGAGCTGAGTGCACAAATCCTGGAATGTTTGTAGGTGCTCACATTTGCCAGGGCGAGTCTCTAGACTCGGCCTGTTGCGTCTGGAGGTGCTGCTGACGCAAAAGTGCGCGCTTCAATGTCAGTGTGTATGACACAGTAGCACCAGCGCCAGAAGGGGCAGCTGCTGCACTGGGTTCAGAATGCAGGATGATCAGTAGGAGGGAAGGAGGTGTTATGAGGGAAAGCGGGTAGTTCAGGCATTGGTCGGGGTTGACCCTCTGGGTGTAGCCATGCAGATCTAGATGGTTTTCACCATGCGTGCAGGTGCAGAATTGCTTTGTTCCAGTTGCAGGCTTTCCGCAGACGTGGCCATGTATGCATGGGTCATGCTATGGCAGGGATGCACGACTCCAGATGCTCGGACAGCGGTGGGAGACGTAGACAGTTGCCAGGATCTCTGCAAACACCGAGCGTCTTGAATTGCATGCAAACCTGGTCATGTCACGCATGTCTCGCATGTGCCAGTGCTACGGGCTGTTGACTGGTGATGCAGGCGCCTGGTAGCCAATCGCACACAGCTCGTCACGCACCTTGTGCTTACATTCGCTGCATGCATTGCTACTGTTCTACAATGTATGCTACAATGTATGCACTGTTACATCGAGGGGCTTCGATCCAGTGCACCAAGCGAACGTACAACTAGAGTCTAGACTCACATGCTACCCAGCGGATGCGAGCCGGCCAGGCGATCACCTGGCTATATATGTCCATTTACATGTCCATTTACATAGCATCAACGATATCTCAGACATGGGCGCACAGACCCCATCCATCTTAACGCAGCATATGCATGGCCAGCGTGTTGTCATGCATTGCAGCATGCGTAGCGATGAACGCAACTCTGCTGCCGGCAGTGCCTCAGCACATGTATCATCCCGTACCAGACCAACAGCGCTAGCCGAGCACTGCCACGTGGCCGGCGCTTGCCGCTCGCTGTGTCGATCAAATGTGGCCGGCAGGCTGTGCTGTTCTCCATGCCGGGCCTCCAGCTGCACACGTGCCGGCATCTGCCATGCACCACAGCCGCGCACCATCCGCCATGCACCACAGCCGCGCACCATCCGCCATGCACCACAGCCGCGATCCATCACTGCTGACAAATTGGCACAATACACTGTGGCCGCGCCACGGTACAAACGCTGCAGGCCACCGCCGCTATGCGGCTCCGTTTGCTACATCGCCCTCCCCGTCATCATCCCCAGTGTACCCCGCGTGCGTTTCGGCGTACTTGCCGAGCAGGTGCTTGCCGGCCGTGGTCGGGGGATACCGCGGGGGCTGATCGCAGGTGCACACCGGCAGGCACGCGACCTCCGCGTCGAAGCTCGGCTCGAAGAAAAAGGGGCACGACAAGCGTGGCGCGCCCGTCACGGACACGACTCGGTGCAGCGTCGACTTGTACATGCCGTTGGTCCATCTGCACACAACACGAGATGGAAATGAGAAAACATCGTACACACAATGAGCATGCCTAGCTGCAGCTGCAGCCGTGCCTGCTGCGTGCTCCGCTGCGAGCCGTTCACGCCATGTGAGATCCGCGCCGGTGCGCCGGTTCAGGGTGGTTGATGCTATGGCTACACACTGGAGACTCCTGAATGTGTTGTGCACCTTGCGCTGCGCCGCGTCATAACACCGGCGGCCTGTCTCAGACCGTGGCTACAGGTGCGCCAGCGATACTCCCATGGGCACTGCAGGAGCGGAGGGCAGGCCCAGTGTGAATATGATTCAGGCGCTTGGCCCGCGGACGCAGAGCACGGCCGACGGGTATGACAGCAGCGCAGCCGCCAGCTCAGACGGCAGCATGAGGCGTCCGTGTCCGTCAACCATCCTCTCTGCGCGGTGAAGCCGCCAGCATCTTTCTACGCATCGTTGTGACGTTCTACTGCAAGTCAAATCCAGAAGGCAGACAGCACGCAATAAGCCGGTACCGGAGTGAGTGGAGTATGGGAAACCCTTGCACGGCAGACCAAACCATGACCCCCCTTTGCTGTAGTGCGAAAGCTACCGTACACACTGGCAGGCTGCATTGGCCGTACCACGAATAACCGTACCACGAAGCAGCGTAGATTGTCAAAAAGCATCCGCAGCGCAGAAGGACGGGGCGGTCCGAACGGAGGTGGCACCGATCAGGGGCCAGTGTGACGCGGGCAGCGGGAAACGCTGCAGACCTTTTCTCCAGACAGTGGCAGAGCTCGCTGGCTATCATGCATGGAAATACTCAAACACACAACCATGCATGGCCATGGCCAAAACGGACTGTCGCGATACACCAGTGAGTGGCGTGGCGAGGGTGGTTGGGTTTGGGGGGGGGGGGCGGGGGGGGGGGGGGGGGGGCGTGCCGCTCACACATGTCACCAAGGTTGACGACGAGGGTGCCTGGCACGGGCACGACGTCAAGCCAGCGGCGGCTGCGCAGGATCTGCAGACCGGGCGTGCCGTCGGTGGCAAGGATGGTGAGCATGCCGTAGTCGGTGTGCGCGCCCGCGCCGTACACGCCGTCCGCGGGAGCCGAGGGCTCTGGGGAGTAGCGCAGCGGCCGGAGAAAGAGCATCGGATGCACGAATTTGCCGCGGAAGAAGGCGCGGTCCATGCCGAGCGAGTCTGAGAGCGCGTCGAGCAACCTGCATGGGGGGTGGGGGGGTGGGGCAGTGAGCTTATCATCTCTAGATGTTCTCGTAAGTGATACATATGTACTGAAGGGTCAGTTGGCTCTGTAGCACTGGCCTCTCTGCGGTGAGCTGAGCCTGCGAGCTCTGCAAAGCAAGGCCGACGGCTCAGCAGCGTCCTCTGCTCAGGCACCCTTGCAGCCCGGTGTGAATTGGCAAACAGCGGCATTTATGTGGAAGTGCAGTGTCAGAGTATGTAGTGCGGAGCCTCCAGAATGCTGCATTCGTGGCCTAGGGCATAGGCATGGGTGTTGCCTGTGGTGCTGGGGGCCATATGGCTGGCCGTGTGGAATCTTCAAACGTCCGACACACACAGGCGAGGGTGGCCTACAGGCGTTCTGCAACCATGGTGACAATCACAGCGGCCTGGAGAGGTGCAGAGCCTCATTGAGCTCCAGTGAGTGAACGCTGCAGGGGCAGTTGTGGTGACGCACAGGGCCCCGCGTCTGCATCATGCTGGATCAGACAAGTTCGACCGAAACAGCAGCCTCGCTGTCTGAGGAGGCTCATGAGCGACGGTTGGGCCGGACCTGAAGCCTAGCCTCTGGCATGCTTCGAAGTAGCGGGTGAGGACGGGCCGGAAATCGGGAAGGAGCTGCGGAGAGGGCCACTGGTTGGGGCCATGCAAGGGCTTCGAGGCCTCCGGGTCCTCCGGCGGGACCTCTCGCCCGAAGTACAGCCCTTCCTTGGTGTCGCCAGTGCTCTGCGTGAGGGGGCTGAGGGTTTCCTCCTTGTACGGCGTGTACCCGCGGTTGTTCTTGTCCGCCAGGATCTTCATCTTCTCCTCAAGCGGCAGATCGAAGAACTCGCCGCACTGCTTGAACAGGTCTGACTGCAAGCTCTCCTCGAGGCCATGGTTCTTCACTGCACGCTGGGCCCTCATTGTGTCACTGTGTAGCGTGATACAGCGGGCACAGAAGCCCGTGATTGGAGAGCATGCCGAGCTGAGTCACCGACTTGCATTTGTTCGAGTGGCAGGACGTGGTCACAGCACCAACATCATGACAGCCTGACGTTGCATGTGCATATTCGATCATCCTGGGAGACTATGGGCGTGGGCTTGTGGCCAAGAAGGCTGCGCTCGCGTGAGAGGCGCAACAGGCAGGCGAAGGCCAGTCTCGCGCAGGCTGCGCACCATAGAAGAATCCAGCCGACAAGCACGCCTGCTTTGTGTGATTCGCAATTTCTTTTGCTGGTAGGTCTAGATCAACGATCGGAACGGACTCCATGCCTGCGTCGGCAACAAATAGCCAATCTGACGGTGAACAGGCGATGCCAGGTCAGGGCTCAGCAAGCTCGCGAGCTCAGTCTGTTCAAAAGCCGTGTATAGACGTCACACATGAGCTTAATCGATGTTCGACTGTGCCTTATGCGGCTAGGACGGTGGTAGGCGTGTGACAAACATGGAACGTAGATCAGTGGAGTCAACTTTCAGGAACAGGTCTGTGAACACAGGGAGACAGCGTGTGCAATACGACACACGGCACTGATCGCTGGATTGTTCACAGAGACGTTATAACTGGTATGTGATTCAGACATTCTCACGGCTGGGCTGTCTGGTTGTCCGAAGTGGCCTGGGTCCGGAAACGATGTGTCGAGTGTATGCATGCTGGACACTCGGGCCCGATCGGGCGTTTCTCAAAGTTGCCACTCGAGCTAGCCATCGAGCCAGCAAACACGATTCTGATAGACCAGCATGTGCAGATCTACACTCACGCGTGTCGCTGTTATTCCTTGATAATGGTTCCTGTTGTTTGTGTTCTTCACCCGTCGGCCAGTCACCTAGGCTGACCCGGGCAGCGAGTCCGTATAATCTGGGCTTTTGGATTCAGAACTGATGCGCTCGTAATGGCTGCGGCTCTTGAAGCTGCAGTTAGCAATGCTCCCTTGGACGTCGGCCTGGGAGCAAGATTCCAGGCATCAGCAGCGAGAAACGTGGTATCATCCGATGACCTTGACCACTTCCTGATTTCACTTGTTCGTCATGCATCAAGCTGTAAGAGTGAAGTGGAATATGCTGCACTGCTTGCGAAAGCTGCTACAGGCATTGACCGTACGTATCGCCGTTGCTACAGGAGCCCGATGCTTCGTTACCTGTGTTTCCGTTGACCCAGCCACTGATACTGCGCATACAGGGAGCTTCTGCAACCAATCAGCCAAGCAATCGAATCCAGGGCCTCTGCTGGCACGGGCCCGGGCGTCTGGAGTTGCATTAGGGAAGGGGGTCCGCAACTGGGCTTTGGGGCTCAAGTCTCAACGCCAGCCACTGTGCAACACAGCTACTGGTCTGCAAGTTTGCGAGGACATGGTGAGATTCCTCACCGATATCTATGCTTTCGTTACCGATCTGGCAGCCAGGAACGGGACGATTGATGGAGCTGCCATTACGCCGGCTGCGAATGGGAAACACCAATGGCCTGATAGCTTCCTGGAAGGCATGCGGTATCAAATGCGGCGCATGATCGTCAATCTGATGGATAGGCTCTCTCCAGCCGCCCCATCAGTTCGTGTCAAGGTGCGGCCTTGTGCCTGGTGAAGCCTGATGCCCTGTCGCCTGGATCACAAAGAATTCTGTCAACAGGGGATCCAAACGCCTGCAGTATTGCCTCTGCCATCACGCCCATGAATGTGCCGGTCTTGCTTGCTGGTTTCAGTGAGTACGGAGGTTCTCGATGCACTTGTTCCATTTGGCTGCTGGTGCACTGATGAAGCGGCACACGCTGCAGATCATGTGGGGTCGGAAGCTGAACAACATCAAGCACGAGGTCGCGCAAGCTGCAGGCCACCTTCCGACGGAAACCGGCGTGCACGCTTTCCTCACCTTGTTCACCTGCAAATGGTATTCTGCTTCTCAGGTGTGCCTCTGCGCTGAATGCAGACAAGATGTAACATCATATGCGCTCCTGGCCTGTGACCACATAGAACAAAACTGCATGCTTGTGAGTCCAGCGGTGTTGCTCGCTCAGGTCCTGGCTGGCAGCTGCACCAGCTGCTTGTCCACAAGCGCATGTGCTTGATCTACCACCAACTAGGTCAAGTTGCCATACCGAAGGATTACCGACACATGTCCACCCATGTATGGCCACACGCATGGCATGTGGTAATGGCGCTGTGACACCGTAACGCCATGAGTCATGAACTGTGTCACTCAAGCCTGAGTGGTACCGACGCTGTAATGCAGGACGCCAGGGCCAGCGATGCCAGCAGCACCACAGCCTTGGTGCCTGCTGGTGCCTCGATGGTGCATGGGACGTTTGCGCGAGCACAAGTCTGGGCACTTCGGCGGCAGCGCGGCGGCAGCAAAGGCACCACAGCGCCGTTGGGAGGTACCCTGCCTGGCAGGCCGAAACAAATTCAGGCCATCGAAAGCACCATCATGGAGGCCTTTCATAGCAGGACTGATGTGCGTTCCCAGGACTTGCTCTGGATTGCCTGTGGCTTTTCGCAATTGGCTGTTGCCAGAGCAAGCGCAGTCAGTACAAAGCGCATTTCGCCTCAGCATTCCGTGCTTCTCAAGCCCTGCTTGCGGCCTGTCGCTGATGTGATATTCCGGAGTGGCATGCATGTGTGCACATGCTGTATCAGCATGATGTATCAGCACATGAGATGCTTGTGGCCATCTGCATCATGCTCTGCTGGAGCAACCTGAGCCGTTGTGGTGGACGGCTTGTCAAGTTGGTGTCACACCACATCTCGGCAGCTTGGCAGCAATCGGCCATGACCCGCGCACTACTCAACCTGCGCTTGAATCAGCCAGGAGGAGCACCTATAATCTAGTGTTTGCGTGCTCTACAACCATCTACATGAGCCAAGCACAGCTGGACACATCACACACATCTGCATGGCACAAGCTTGGCCCTTCCCGCTTGCCTTGTACACAGCCCCTACACGCCTCAACCTCCATGGAGGAGTTCCACACGACGTCTCCTTCGCCGCAGGCATGTCCCGCCGCTGCACATGCCGCCCTACAGCACACGCCACCCTAAGCTGCGCTGCCTGCAGGGCCGCGCCCTCCTCACCTCCATCCTCGAGATCGGCCGCCTGCGGCGCGAGCTGCGTGCCGAAACCCTCGCCCGCACGCGGCCCCCTGCCCCCCGCGACTTCCTCAGCGGCCCCTTCAGCCCCACCGCCACAGCCAGCGCCGCGATCCCCGCGCACCCCGGCGAACGCTACTCCCTCTCCGGCTCGCTGCCCCCCGCGCAGTTCGGCGTGCCGGCCGCCGTGCACGGCAGCTCCGCACTGCTGTATGGCGCGTGCTCCCTCGATGGCAGCTGGGTGCCAATGTCTCCGCCCGAGAGCTGCCAACACGAGGTCGAGAGCTCCATCACCCTTGACCGCGAGCTCCACCAGGTGACAGGTGCTTCCCAGCCCACCCTCCAGCCATGTCGTCCTTTGCAACCCCTTACCCAAACCACTCTGAGAATGGGAGATTGCGGTTTCTAGAATGCCGCCGTCCGCGGCACGAGGGACTGTCCCGTCACGGCAGTGATGGCTGCATGGCAGGGATGCCGCTCTGGCCTGCAGACTCGCTGGAAGAGGAATGCACGCAGCTGGTGCCATCGGCTGCGGCAGGCCTGCCAGATCTCGTCGACCTCTCCACTCCGCGCCCCTCCACCGCAGCCGGCATGCATGACGCCTCCGCCACGCTGCCGCCGGCGTCCCTGCCTGCTGCCTTCGCCCCCGCCTCCGCAGGCATTGTGGCGCCTCCGCCTGCACAGCTGCAGTGCATCCCTGTGGCCGGGCCACTGGCCCCCGCGCGCGCCGCAGATTCCCCGCAGCTTCCAGCGGCGCACTTTGCGTCGGAGCCTGGAGCCGATGCTGGGTCGAGTGGGGCTGCGGCGATTTCGCGGGCGCTCGGGCTGACCTCACCGTTGCCGGGCGATGACGGTGGCAGTGGCGGCGACGATGCAGGGCCGGGTGGGGACGACGTGGAGGCCGCGCTCGCTGCGAGAGATGCTTCCTCGGACAGGATAATGAACCGTCCGGTGGTCCTCTTTGGGGCAGAGTGTGAAGGGGGCACGCTTGCCTCAAGCTTTGTGGCCGCCGGCGTTGCTACGTGCACAGCACTTTTGGAACACTCTGCGGTCACTGTGCGGGACTCGGTCGTGTTTGAGATACAGACGGACACCAACATGCAGCACGGCCCGTTTGAGGTGCCATTTGAGATCGGTTCTACAAGCAGCGCTGCCGATTCCACAGGTTTGTGCCCGACTGCATTCATTCTCGCGATTTGCAGCTGGTGCAAGTTGGAGGTGCATGAAATCAGCACTGAGGCATTGCTGTGCCTGTTGTCAGGCAGATTTGTGAAACTCATAATTGACAAGTTTTTGGCGGTAAGCGGCAGGTATGGAGGTCACTCCTGATGTAGGGCATTCAGACTCATTCAGAAGTAGGACATTCAGAATTCTCTTGTGCAGGCAGTCCTGCCAGGGTGATGAGAGTGGAAGAGACGTCATGTCGAGAGCAGCAGGAGGTGGCCCGGCAAGCTGAAGCGCCAGGCAGTTGCGTCCATGAGGACCTCCCTGCCTCGAAGGATTTGATGCAAGGCGCTGCCAGCTGCATAGAGCAGGTGTGTCAGGCCCAACAGTTTCTGTGCATCTGCTCCATCCTGACTGTCGTGGCTGCCGTCAAGCATGTCTTTTTAGCACAATGCTGCGCAACCTGGCATTGCATGCAGGAGTGGCCCACCTAGAGCACACGGCCATGCATGTTTGTCGAAGCGTTGCATAGTTCTGTACTGTCTTCAAAAAGCGGCATGTTCTGCCACCGTGCCTCCGGGCTCGACAGCCGCCTTTCTGTACATGGATGTATGTACACTTACATCGGGGGGCTCCGAGCCAGTGCACATAGATTATGTACAACTAGTTCCTAGACTCAATTCCGCATGCTACCCACAAGGTTGGATTCGGCCAGGCGATCACCTGGCACAAACTGCACACCCGTGAGCCGTGCTATGCCGGACATGGTCTTGCTGATCAGAAACCCGATTCCTTTCACCGTCGCCGCGCTCAACTCCCACAACGACTGCTCGACCCAGCGGCTGTTTGCCCGCTTATCAACCCTCACAACCACTGACTCTGCCAGCTTTGTTGAGATACTGCATTGCGCATGGCCCTCGTCTGCCATTCCCTCATGTATGACCGGTACCACCTTGTACGGATGTACGTGTGTGCATGAACGATTTGGGGCTGTTGTCATCTGGTTTCTGTTCGTGCTGTGGTCACAGTGCGTAGCAAACGGTCGGTTTGTTGTCCAGTTGTGAAACGACATGGTGCTGCAGGACCTCATGCCCACTGCAGAAGACAGTTCCACTGCACTGAATGGCTGGAAGGAGCAGCTGGAGATGAACCAGGCTGAGTCAGCAGCACTGACACAGCCTACGGCCTTCCGCGGTGTGCTGGCCAGCACCCCTGAGCCGCACTCTTCGACGCAGTCCCCTTCCATGCTTTCCGCCGAGGGCAGCCAGGCCATGCATGTTACCGAGTTGGCTGAGCGGCCGCAGCCAAGAGACGCACTGCAGGACATCAAGGGCCTGGGAGGTCTGCTGGGGGACGACGTCTGTGACAGCTTGCTTCGTGACAGCTCCGGGGGAACCGGGGAGACACGGCTGCAGGAGGTTGTGAGCTGCGGGTTTGACTGGGACCCCAGGAACAACGCGGCAACGGCGGCGGCGGAGGCGGCGGCAGCGGCGGCCGCTGCAGCCGCGGCGGGCGCGCCTGACATGTTTATCGCGGGCAACATGAAACACAGCAGCATGGGGGGTGCCTGCGGGGAGGGTGTGTTGGTGTCAGTGTGTGCGGGGCTTTGCAGCGTTGATTCGGCATCGAGCGGCGGGCTGTTTGAGGGGTGGCTGGGCGGTGCGGGGGACGTGCCGTCGCGGCGGTCGACGCCTTGCGCCGGGGCCATGGCCGAGAGCTCAGCAACGGCTGCGGGGGATCTGTTTGATGCTGGCTCATATGACATCACAGAGGGGCTCCTCGGGTCCATTGGATTGGAAGATGAGGAGGAAGGCGCTGACGGAGTAGTCATCACCCAGAGACCGCACGATGCGGCCAGCCAGGGCGCGTCTGAGACTGGTGCATGCGTGGATGTGCGCGTGGAGGAGGTGCTGGCAGCCACACCCAGCAGCAGTAGTGATGCCCGCGCCGACGTGGATGCGGCGCCGCGTGTGGAGCAACTGGGCGAGCCGCGGCAGCGAATGCTGGCAGGTGCGGCGGCAGGAGGGCCGTTTGAGGGACTCTGTGCGACCGGCGTCAGCGCCGCGGGATGGAATGTGGCTGGTGGCGCTTGTGATGCTGAGCCACAGGCAGATGCTGCTGATGTGGAGAGGGGAGAGGAGCGTCGCAGCGGCTCGCATCATGGTGCGGCTGCTGGTGTGGCGTGCTTCAGGGCACCCATGGCATGTTTGATCCGCTGTTGCCCCATCGACTTGCGCTGATGCTGCCTTGTTTCACAAACACATCTGTCCGTGCGTCAGATATCGTGTGTCATGACAGCCATTCCTTGTGCATGATAAATGCTATGCATGCTGTATCGATTCGTGCCTGTTGTGTCTGATCGTGACTGCAGGCGGCAACAGGATTGGGGCGGATGAATAGTTGTCCATGCCATGCCCCTTCATGGAATGCCTGTTCGTGCAGTGCTTTGTCAGGCGTGTACCAGGCAGTGGCAGCTCCACATACTCCGCATTGGCGATAGACTCCCGTGGGTGCCACAAGCAACGCTCCTTACTCATGGCCCATATACCCATATATACGTATGTACCGGAATATTGGGATATTATTCCGAATATTCCGGTAGAATTCCTGGAATATACCGCCACTGGCCAACCTTACGCATGGCGTCTGGCACACAGCTCAGTGTTCATCGAGATTGCGCTTGTATGGTGATCCTCTCCTGAAGTGCGCACATGGTGCAGGCATGTTGCAAGAGCTGGCCAAAGCAAGTGCGGCGCTGAGGCCGCCGCCGAGGGTCGTGCGTGAACAGCTGAAGGGCACGCGCGTGCTGTGGCTGGAGAATGACCTGTGGAGCACGCTGCACAACAACCCAGGCGCAGACACGGGCGGACGGCAGCCGTTTCTGACCGGACGGCCAGACAGCGCGAGGGAGGCCCCGACGGGCAGCGAGGGTGTGGCGGCGATTCCACGTTGGCTGCTTGGTGAGGGCGTGCCAGAGGGCAATCTGAGTGTGAATGAGGCGGCTGGCGAGGCGCCGCTGGGGACGGCTGCGCCTGGTGACACCTCTGAGCTGAAGGCCTCTAACGCAGCAGGTGGCAAGGCTGTCGCTGGTAAGGCTGAACCTGGTGAAGATGGCGGTTCCAAGCTGACAGACTCTGGTGGATTGGAGGGCGCAGCGGCGCTGCAACAGGGTCGAGATGAAAGCACGGGAAGCATGGGGTTCCTGTGTGCGCCCGACATGGACTTCATCGCCGGGCTGGGAGCAGGAGGTGATGGAAGCATGCCTGTGGAGGGTGAGGCAGTGGGAATGCATTCGGGAGGTGGTGCTCAGGCACGCAATGGGCCGCCTGCAGAGTCAGTGGACACAGATGTGGAAGGCACAGATGATGGGGACGATGAAGGGAGCCTGGATGGATCAGAGGCTACTCAGGGTGCCCAAGAGTCGCCCCCAGCAATGCTGCGGCCTACTGAGGTTGCACGATTGAGCCAGACAGGCGCCCAGGTTGTGGGAGAAGTTGCTGTGGCTTCGCGTGGGGACATGGATGTGCTCACACTGGCAGTTGGGGAGCGGCCCAGTGCGGGATCGGCACCTGGCAAGGAGACACAGCAAGCAGTGGCAGGGCAGCTGCAGGGCCGACTGTCGTGGGAGGACCTTACTGGAACCAAGGGTGGGGGTGCCCTTGGGACGCGGAGGACAGAGACTCGGGAAACGATCGAGTCGATTGGAGAGGTCATTGAGCTCCCCATGATCATCGAACCGCTGCCGGTGATTCAGTACTATCAGGGTGGACCTCCACAAACATGGCCATGATGTGGCATGGCATTGGTGTGGCGTCAGTTGCAGTGTCGGTATGTGAATATTTGGGTTTGCAGCAGGACCTGGATGGCCGCAGAGCCAAGCATGCGCACCGAAGCTTGTCGCAGTGCTAGGCAAGTGTGTGGTTAGGATTGCATGACCCGCAGCTCTCTTGACTCATGGATCAGCAAGCTGGCAATATGGTCCTGGAACTCATTGCAAGGATGGGTGTAAAGGACATTCTGACAGCTGAAGATGGACACGGTCTACGGAAACATACTGAACTGGGCCACGCGAAGACATTCGCTTACCACATGGTGTGCCCACGGCATGGTAAACAAGCAAAACGGTAACGAGTCTCTCCCATCGCCTGTGGACCCAACCAGCACTACATGTCTGTAGCTCCAGTCATTCTGGGGAACAATCCGCGGATGGATCACACCACAGCGAGCATGGCCACTCAACTCAGCGCCGTCGCGTATTGGTAGCTTCCCCTTGCCGGTGATCAAATTGCTGCCCAATGCTCTTGCACTCTCACAGGAAACAGCCACGAATGCTCTGTTCCAACCGATCACAGTCCCAAACACCAGCCACGCGGATCATGTACGTCTCATGCCTGCCTGGTCCGATGCACCTGTGCATGTGCACACCACAGACCCCATCCCGGTCTGATGATGGCAACATGTGCAGCTGGCGTCACGATGTAGGCTTGTGCTGTACCCGGTAGCGCCGTACCCATTCAACAACGCGCTCAACATTTGCTTCCATCTCATCTGGGTCGTTGCTGCTCAGGACTTGAACTATCTCGTTATTGTAGGACCTGTGTGCCTCCTCAGACGGGACATGCATGATCTCACACTCGATGTTCTCTTGAAGCTTCTTATCGGTGTACCCCCGCGCCTTTAAGCGGTCAAAAAGCACGGTGTTATCTGTTTGTAGAACTATAACAAGATCAAAGAATCGTTCAGGAAATAAATCGCTGGAGTGGTGGTCAATCACGATCCCACCATCTGCCATAATATCTTCAAGGTGGTCATTCACCTGCAGCATAATCAGTGTGAGACACAGTCCCAAACCTGTGGATAAACTCCAGTCAAGATCCTATTGACGTCTGCTGCCGCGGCGCGCCTGTTGAGAGCTCTGGCGACGGCATTAATACACATCTGCTTTGTCCGTTGATGCATGGCTATAACACATACAGCACAATGTGTCACACCTTATCATCGTCTATGTAATAAGCGTCGAACTCGTTGCTGTAGCCGTCGTGTAGGTCGTGCTCTTTGACAATGTCGCCAACGTTTACATGCCTCAGGTCCGCCTCCGAGGCGATCAGCTCGCAGTGTGTAGTCTTGCCTGTGCCAGGAGTTCCTGTCACAAGTATATTTGGGTGCTGCCTGGGGGGCATGTGCGCCGACCGGACGTCGCTCGCCGACTCTAAGAGCACACGGTGCTTCCGGACGCGCTGCTTGTGACAGCCCCGCTCTAACGCCACAGACATGCCGTACTTAACAACAGTTAGAAATCCCCCAGCCCACCAGGAGGGGGACGGCGCTGGAAAACCGAATTCGCGGCTTCCGAGCAAGGCGATATCTGTGAGGGTGACCGAGCAACAATGTCCTTGTCAACCTGG
Source organism: Ulva mutabilis (assembly GCA_900538255.1). NCBI lineage: Eukaryota > Viridiplantae > Chlorophyta > Ulvophyceae > Ulvales > Ulvaceae > Ulva > Ulva mutabilis. The sequence goes on along the minus strand of UNSF01000010.1, from coordinate 1,295,353 downwards.
ATGCAATTCGCAAAGTGCCTAAGCAGCAGCAGCTGAACGGCACGTCCTTATGCGCGGTTGTGATCAACCTGTCCAGAGGGTGGCTGTTGGACTGGGTAGCCTAAAACGATGTCGTGATTTGCACAATCCTGCACGCAGCTTGCTACAAGCCACCCCACGGACCAATTCAAGGTTATCAATCCCACTGTGGACGACCTGAGTGTAGCCGCTCGCAGGTCGAGTGTACCTGCGCAAGGTCCGATACATCGGGGGATCCAGTCACTTACCCGGCACCTGCGGTACCACTGCTAGCCACGCCAGCCCCAAATCGCTTCATGTGTTAAGTTGCAAGCTCCCAACAATTCTACGTGACCGGCAGCCCTTCAGGGTCGGAAGATAAACCCAAGTGGGTTTAAGGTCTGTGTACTGTGCGAGATGTGTGCGGCTTCGTCCAGCCAAGCGCTTGTGGTGATACGTTATAAGGTATGCTCTGCAAGGTGGTAGAACACACAGGACAGAAGTCATGGCAATGCAACAAAGACATTCACCATGGCCGAATGCCGTACGCCCCACCAAGCACTTGTGAGCACGTCCCCTTGCATGATCACGCAGTTTGCACTGGGGACCAGCAAAATCAACTTGGAAGGGTATACACCATACACCTCTAGTGCAGAAGCAGACGGACTCTGCCCATCACAGGCACCTTGGTACTGCCCGGCCACGAGTGGACCCACCAAATGATGTTCTATTTTCTTTTCCATGTCAAGCCTAGTTCGCAATCGCCTGTGAAGTGATGTGGGCTACCGTGCTATATCACCGCATGCGATGCACCTTCCCACCAGATGCCATCGCTTCTGGAGCAGCAAAAGTACAATGATGTCACAGTTCGGCAGGCCGATATCCACACATAGACAACAGAGCTAGCTCCACGGGTGTGATGTTGCCAGGTCTAACACACGGCCATGGCTTGGCCCCATGTGTAGCTGGATGCGAACAGGCGGATTTGCGGGCGGTACAGTTCGCTTGCAGCAAGCGCAGTGCAATGCTTCCTGCTGGACTGGTCCACCTAGCATGTCCACAACCGGGGACGGACGCACGCATGTCTGCTCCGGGTGCTGGCAGCCTCGTGAAGCGCACACGTGAAACGCTAACAAAACTGATGCTCAACTCTACGAATTATTGATGTTGCAATCAATCCTGATTTGAATCACCTGGCAAAGACGTATGCGATTTTCATGGCGCCTGCAGCTGGGAAGGTGCATCCAGGCCATATGTGTGGCTGGAAATGCCCGGAACGAGGCGCAAGTATACATTCACCGCACACACATGCACATCATGCATTGCAGCTCCATGGAAACGGATGCCCGCCACGCATGTGGGTCACAAGATGGTGCCATGGGTGCCAGGCGTTGGGTGCTTAGGCATGGCCACTGGCGGGAGAGTGGGCCCACTCTCCCGTCCACTCTCCGCGCACTTGCCCGTCAAAGGCAGGGAGCACCCCACTCTCCTGTAGGGAGCACAGCCCACTCCGGCGCCGCCAACACGCCAGACCTCGGAGCGGTGAGCAGCAAGTCGCCACTGTCTGCTACGCATCTCTTTGTGATTCTGTCAACTTTGGATGGCGCTTCTTCTATCCATGCACAGGCGGCTGGTGTCCACGTCCGCCGCTGCAGCGCGCACGCTGTGGTAGCCGGTCAGCATGGCATCAGGGTGCCGGATCATAGCACCGAGCACGCTGCAGCGCTGAGCTGGCCGAGGGGTGGCCAAGGGGGACCTCCCCCACACCACAGTGGCTTGGAACGTGCCCGTGGGAGCGGGGGGGGCGGGGCCGGGTGGGGGGGGACGGAATCGTCTGGAATCCCTCATTCGGCCTGCCGACTGTGCCAGGGTGTTCATACAATGCGCGAGCTGCGAGTCGCAGCGCAGCACGCTCTCCTGCAGCCCCATGTCTCAGCATCATGCTTTTCTGTTGGTGTTTAGCATCTCCACTGCCGTCGCTAATGGTCTCCTGCTGAAGCTTCCACCTGCACATCCCATGCCCGGGTCAGCGGCCTGGCATGGCCAGAACGGATCACAGCGTGCTGTGCGGAAGCAGTAGTGCCCGGGCATGGCGCGCTGTGGCGGCTGTGTAGCAGGAAGCACATGCATGCGCGGTGCGCGGCCACGGAGGTGCATCGGGAGCCCGTTACCATCGGGCCACGTCACGACTGCATGGCGTGGCACGCCGCAAGCCGGGCATTCCGACAACATGATGCTACAGTCCTTCCACGGTGCTGCCTGGTGCTCTCGTTGATGCAGCTCCCCAGACCATCCGGCCCACAAGCGAGGGGTTAGCGGCGGCCCACAAGCGAGGGGTCAACGGCGACCGGATACAGAGGGGTAAACTGTGAGCAGCCCACAAGTGCCTGTGGGCCCTGCCTGGCGCGTCATAGCACCGAGCGGCGGTCCAAGGCAGCGGGGCTGTGCATCTGATGGTGAGGTGGCAGTGGCAGCACCACAGGGAGGGGGCGGGGGGCCAGGGTGGTAGGATTGCATGCGTTAGTGTGACGACCATGCGGAGCTCGGCGCTACGTCGAGCAGGCACACGTGCCCCACACACTGAACACGCCGCAGTGCTGCAATGCTCACTTCAACAGTACACCCTATACTGGCAAATCAATGGACCGCCTTATCGGAAAATTGCTCTTAACAAACGCCCATCAAAGCTGCTGTATTTGGGAATGCACAGCCAAAAATTCACAGATGAGGGGTTCAATAGTTGGCGGGCTTATGGTACGCAAGTAAATCCTGTTCTCGCTTGATACAGGGAGGGCGGGGGGGGGGGGGGAGGTGGGTTGGGTTGTGGGGAGGGAGGAAGGTGCACCACCGCCGTTGTCACCGGAAGCCGCTGCCTCTGCGGCGGCGGAGCGGGGCTGCAGGTCACCGGAGGAGGGGGGCCGCGTGAGCAGGCGCGCAGCCTCAGGCTCGGTGCCGCGCTCGTCCGTCTTAGCGGGCGACGCCTCGGACGCCTTCTCGCGACTCGTGAAGTAGCCGTAGCCGACCATGCCGGCGACGGCAAGGCTCATGCCCATTGCGATGCGCACCGTGATAGGGTCCCCGAAAACCATGGCGCCGCCGAGCAGCACGCAGATGGTCTTGGTGTGCCCCATGACCTGCACTCGCGCGGGCGTGTTAACCCTGCCATGGGCAAGCGTGGGCCTATCAAGACCTGTCATGGGCGAGGCAGGGACTCGCCCCTGTGGGTGGGGCCTTGTGTGGACAAAACGTACGGCATCGCTGGACTCGTGCTGTGACATGGAAGCGGCAACACACACGATCAGTACGTGCACTGACGATACTGGACTGGGGCGGATGTGGAGGTGCTATGCCAGAGAGGAGGATTGCGCGTGTGGCGTGTGCTGGGCACCAGCATGCTGACCGTACAGGGACCGTTGCCGATGGCTTTGTATATGTCTGACGGGTGCAGGGCACAGCGCAGAGTGATGGCACAGCACAGAGTGACTGCTCTGTTGCCTCGGCACTGCTGGGTCCTAGATCTATCACTGTGTAACACAGCACAGAGTGACGATGGAAGCGGGCGAGCACCCATGTCTCTCGTTTGGCAGTGGTTGTGATCAAGAAAAGCACCCACATGTACAGATGCAGCACATGACGGTCTCGACGGTGGGTGGTGGGACAGCACGTGTGGCACGCCTAGACAGCAGGCATCATACAGGAGCGGTACAAAACGATGTTTGCATGATTGTGATGAAACCAAGCCTACCCGGAAAGTGCTCCGGCTGGACGGCAGCACCGAGTATGCGGCTGGATGTGATGCTTGCTTGGACTCATGCAGCACAGCCTGCTCGACCAGCATGTTTCAACCTGATGCCTGAGACGAGGTCCAGGAGGTGTCCAGGAGGTACACTGCGATGCCCCTGGACCACGTGGTCCAGGAGTGCCCTGAGACGTGGACCAGGAGGTGCACTGTGATCTTCCGTGTGACATACCAAGGGTGACATCTAATCATGAGAATGCAGTGATCAAGTCAGCTGGGGGCAGGAGTGCCTGGGTGAGTCAGGGGGAGGAAGCTGTCAGCACACTGGGCCTCACACCTGGTATGCCACAGCCGTGAACCGACCCAGACATGCAAACTGGGAGAGGTTCACGCCAACGGCGAGGGCGCAAGTGGATGCTATTATGACGTATACTGAGGTGGAGTACGTGTAGTTGAACACCCACATGCCTCCATTGATGGTCCAGTCGAGGCCTGGGCCTATTAGCAGCAGGAAGACTGCCATCGGCCATGCGGTAAATAGCAGCATCTCGTTTGACGTGATGTTCAGAGCCCGCTGCTGATGGCGGCAGAGCAGCTGCTGGCTGCCTGCTGCCACGATGGACAGGACAGCCACATTTAGGCCGGCCCAGTTGACAGCGACGTCTGAAACGGTGACGACGCCGACGCCAAGGACGACAAGCGATATGGAGAGGATGACAGTGTGGCTGAACCTGCGGCTGTAGGCCCAGTACTCCACAACACAGACAAAGGGAATGACACATAGCTTAGCAATCTGGTAAAAGCCGACCTGCAGACACCACGCCAGAATTTGGCAGTACAGAGATTTGATTATGCCAGCGAGCTGGCTAGAAGAGACGATGCGCAGTATGTGAGCTGCTGGGCATGCTGGGCTGACAATGGACCACACTGAGTACCGGAAGATGCAGAACGGCCATCACCCACAGCAATCTGCTGATCCCAATACATATGATGTTACTGATGCCATGTTTGCTGCATGAAAGGGCAGGTGCAAATGCTGTGCGCCTGGCATGACAGCTGGGGCAGCGGCGAGCTTGCGGAAGGCGAAGCTGTTGCATCATCCACAGTGGGAATATGTCTCCCATGCTACCGAACTTCCTGTCTGCGGTAGAGTCGATGAAATGCGTGCGCGCTACGAGTGACCGAGCATCTCTCGCCAAATCGCCATGGCAGAATTGACAGAATGCAAGGCCACAGCGATACATCATGGCAGCGGAGATCCGGCAGAATGCTAAGCCATGCCCATGACAAGAGGCCGCGTCGTGCCGCAATTGCACCAGCAGAGATGGTGCGCACGTTGTTGAGCAGAAGTGAGACGTTGAGAGAGATGATGGACACAGATGAAACTGCCGTGAAGGTCAAGCGGTCCTTCCAAGGCATGACTCCAGTTGCAGTCATCAATCCACTGACCTTGTACGTTTGCATCAGGAGCGCGGCTGCTAGGTAGTGGAGACCGGACAAGGTGACCGCAAAGTTGAAGTTGTAACCATTGGTACCCAGCAAAAGCTTGTTGACAAAGATGATGCAGACTGATGTCGCAACGTTGGTAGACCATGCTGCGAGATCTGCAATGTTCATCGCGCTTGCCCGACGCTTGCCTGCGCTGCAGCACAAACGAATAGGTTCAGCCTCACAGCGTTAAAACAGCAGACATCTGCGGCGGCCCAAGAGACAACGTATCCTCAAGACCTGCGATGCAATTCCCTGACATCTGGTCGGAGCTACCTGTCAGAACGACGGACTCCTTCTCTGACCTAGTTGCGTCGCACCACCAGGAGAGGCTGTCTGGAGTACGATTTCACGTCAAAAACGCTGCATAGCTAGATATGATAGTACATTCGACTGAGGAATCCGCAAGAATGGAGTCATTTTGACCTACTTTCAGTGAACATTGCCAGCACGCCAGTCTGATCGAAAACAAGTGAAACGTGATAGACTGTCATCTACGTCAGGCAGGCGAGCTCAGGTGACCTGCCAGGCCCCGGAAGAATTGTAATGGTTCACGCGCAGTAGCATTCTGACCAAACGTGTCTCCGTGCGGTCGCCGTTGAGGCTTTGAAGGGGACGATCGCGATGTGTCGCCCGAACTCGCGTTGTGTCGACGTCAACTTGCATCCCTTACACCAGTTGCATCGCTTTCGTAAATGGTACAGTCTGTCGCTTGGCCATGCATACACCACTCCACCGAAGCCAATTCCGGCTGCCTTCCTGCGTGCGGCATGCTGCACAGACAGTCAAAGCGCGTCGCTAATGTATTGTCTACATATGCGCGACATGAATACTCCTCTGCAGACCAAGCATGTGATCAATGTGCACACTCAGAGTGCGCACTCTGCACACAAAACACCTCTGTACACGTAACACGGCACGACACACCCAGGCGCCTAATAGGCAGGTATACACGTGCACCCCATGCATCGGCGCAGCGGGAAACTTGTACATGCCTACTGCAAGATTGGATGCAGCGTGGCGTCAGGTACCCACAACCAGGCCAGACTCCCTCACCGATCTCGAGAAACGCCTACCTGCATGCAGCGCCAGGTAAACGCCAACTCCAAGAAACTGCTTTGTAAAATCAAATTTGGACTGGCGTCGGACCTCGCGCCCTGTACGTAGCCCTGACAGTGCTCGCTTCGCTGTGGGCTGGGCGAGGGCACTCGAGGAGGAGACGCCTGCTCCTGAGCAAGCTTGATGAAGAGTTCGCCACAACATGGGATAGCAGCGCGTGCAGAGCGCCACGACGATGGGAACACGCGCGCAAAGCCCGTAATTGCAACCCGCTGCGCACCGTGAGCCCTCGGTAGCCCTTTGGAGTTCACAAGTTGAAGGTGCATTCAGAACTGCAGCCAGGAATACCTGCCCGAGTTCTGCAGCTTGCGAACAAGTGTTGTTCTGCAGCTGAGCTTGTTAATGTGAGCTGGCAGAGTAGTTGCGCCGTTCAATAAAAGGGCGAACAGCCGCTGAATTGAGCAATCTTTTTGGGTGTTAAGCGCAGCAACGACGGTGAAATGAAACGAATTTGTGATCAGGAAGACCATGTCCGGCGTAGCACGGCTCACGGGGGGGTGCACTTCGTGCCAGGATCGCCTGGCCGGACCACATGTGCTGGGTACCATGTGGACGTCGATATGAGCCTAGGACCTACTTGTACAAACACTTGTTGCAATGGCTCGGAGCCTTTCGATGTTAGTGTACATGTAAGTGTGCCCGTCCGGGTTTGGCATGATACCCGATTGGGTTTTGTTTTGCTCTTCAACATGCACAACTTCAATAACACAAAAATGGCCTAATCGGCTACGCCAAGTATTAAATTTACATTTACATTTACAAGCAAAGGCTCGCTGGATTGAGAATTCCTTGCGGGAGCTCAGTGCGGCGACAGTGAAAGGAAACGGGTTTGTGATCAGAAAGACCATGTCCAGGGTAGCACGGCTCACGGGTGCGCAGTTCGTGCCAGTTGATCGCCTGGCCGGCTCGCATCTGCTGGGTAGCATGTGAGGCTAGAATCTAGTTGTACATTCGCTTGGTGCGCTGGCTCGGAGCCCCTCGTTGTAAGAGTACAGTTAGAAGGTGGTGACATGTACATGTACAAGGTGGTGACATGTACGCGGGGGGCATATGGTGCCACACCAAGGCGTGTTAGACCATACAGGCCTGCGCAGCAACGATGGTGCACAGCAGACGTAGCACGGGCCGTCATGCTGCGCGAAGCAGCGGGGAGCCGTGCCCATGGGCACCCCGCAGATGTGCACTGTGGGGGGTTTCCATTTCCATCACACAGGTGTGCAAACCGTCACGCATGTCCTTGTGTTTCACAGTGATAGATCTAGGACTCAGCAGCGCCGAGGCAGTAGACCAGGCAACAAGCAAACAGACAGACCGGCCACCGCAAGCACCAAAGCCACTCTCCGCACGAGCAAATGCCAGAAGGAACTAGCGCCGGCTCGAAAGCAGACACTCACACGCCACGCAGTACCACGCAGCCCGCGCGCACACCAAACCCAGTAAGCATGCGCCGGGTCACCGGCGGGCGCCGAATCGAAACCAGCAGTCTGCACGGGTACGCCGGCGCACGCTACGGCCATCTCCGAGGCCGCGAGGCACCGGTCCCAGGGGCTACAGCCACAGCCCGCCCGGCAGCACGAGCGGTGTCACGGAAGGGGGGCAGAGGAGAAACGGCGGAGGTGTGCTGGGGGAGGGAAGAGGGAGGGAGGAGGGGGGGGGGGCTGCAGGGCGGAATGGGTGTAGAGGGGGGGGGCGCCCGCAGGGCGAAATGGGCGGAGGTGGAGGGGGGCATGTCCTTGTGGAAGTGCGCAGCACGCAGCATGCAACACGCATGTACACAGAGTTACCTCACAAGGGCACACTGTGTGTTTTGACATAGTTGCGCCGCCATGCGGGCGGTCGTCTACCCCGTCTAGGAACCCGCCTAGGAACGTGGCAGTGCATGCATGTGGGTCATCTACAGGTATTGAGATAGACATGGGGAGTGATTGGTTCGAGGCGGTACTGAATACTGATCCCGTATTCTGCATGCCACTGGACAAGCGTTGTCAGCATTGGGCTGGTGTGGCTGCTGGAGCTTTGAGTGGCGGTTGCTGTGCCTGGTTCCAGCACCTGGGTTGGGCCCCGGGGAGTTCATGTTGAGGTAGGCATGTTTGTTGAGGCCACATGACTATACAATTCTATACTGTTTTATATGATTTCATCTCTGAGTGAGGACAGCATACCACACCATGATGCAGTCATGTCTGGCATGGCACATGGATGAGGTGAGGAATAGAGTATGAGATAGAGTATGAGATAGAGTGTGAGAGTGAGGTTTGCAGACGGACACGTGAATCCACGTGGCCACTCAAGTTCTGATGCCATGGGGCCATACAATAGCCTGCATCCGATCAGAAGTATGCGCAGAATAGTATTGCCAGTGAGGGTGACCAGCTGCGGACTTGCATGGAGTGACACTGCAGGCGGAGGCGCACTGCATCAAGGTGTGCAAGGGGCAAGGCACCTGCGGGACCTGGGGGGGGTATGTCAACCATGAACATGCCAGAGTATGGCATCAACCTACCTGCATTGGGTTGCCACAGATGGCATGGAGCATGGAGACATAATCGCTCTATGCTGGAACACGAAGCCGGCTGTTGTTGTACTCAACTGAGCTTGGCTGCCCCGATGTGGCGATAGCCACAGGCAGGTGTGTCCACAGGCGACAGAAGACATGAGATGTCTTACAAGGAGTGCCACATATCGTCTCAGAGCGCGCCCAAAGTCACAGCACTTTGCAGACTGGTGACTCCTGCTGCAGGTCGCACTCGCACGATGGCGTTATGCCGTGCTGTTGTCCAATAAGCCGCTCATCTGTTGACCTCACACCCATCTGTCGGGTACTTGTAACGAGTGTCAGGGTTTCGAATGTCGACAGGAAGCGACAAGTCGCCCAGGCAGCGCAGTCTACTTCTGTAGTGAGTGCACTGCCTTCTTCGAGTGAGTTCGCTGATCATTGTTCGACGAGAAGACCCCAACCACCAACACCCGACAGCGTCCAAAAGCCAGTCGCTCTAAATGGACCAACAGCTTGAGAGTCGAGGGCAACTTGCTGAAATCTGGTTGGGCACAAAAGCTCAATTGCTCTGACAGGCGGCCTAAACAGCAACAAAAAACATTGTTTTGGCTGGCGAGCGCTGCGCACTGTGTAGCATGCATCATGTTCACATCGCCATACACCTGTTCCGAGCACATGCCCACATATAGGCATTCACATATCGATAACGGAAATCTGAAAGGATATTCACTGTGTTGAGGTTTTGGCTGCGGGCTGGGTTTCAACGAGTCGATCGAGGCGTGCATCTGCGCGACGTCAGGGCCATACCAGGCCAATGTCTGCAGGAGGACTATTTACGAGCGCCAAACTTACGCACTGCTGCGACTTATTTAGCTCGCTTCTTCAAATCGTAAGCATTCATCGAATGTGTTCGAAATGTTCGCAGAATGTTGCTGTCAGGGCGTACATGAACTCGTGTGGTATCAGCGAAATGGCCGCATGCCACCGTGGAAATGTGCATCGCTGCGATTCGAATGTGACTCGTCGTGTGTGGGCCCCCACAAGCGATGTTCGAGATCCAGAGTTCGATCGAATTCTATCAACCGTTCGATGCAGCATACCGACTGCTCCAAGCCTGCACGGTCAATGCGTCAACGCATTTCCACACGTACCATTCAGCGGATTCATCTGTCGCCTGGTGGAGGTGTGCCATTTCCGAATGATGGAGACCCACGTGTTATGAGTGTGGCCCCATGAGGTGTGTTACACGGAGATGAAAGCAAGAGCCCGATGATGTGTAGGGCCGATGGCCATCGCAGGGCTTCAGCGCAAGGCCGCATGCATGGCCTGACGTCATCCGGCCGCACGCCCGAGAGCTCGCAATGTTCGAATCTGCATGCCAGCACCATTTCACTGCAGTGCGATTGGCCCACGAACATCAGATAAATAGGCATCATTATGCCAACGCAGTTCACTATCGCCAACTGAAACAGCAACTCCGCTCCGGCTGTGGATCCAGTTCCAGTGATCAGATTGAACAAATCGTTCCGGCTGTCTGACCCCCTTCCAACGACGCAAAACTCGACGTACAATCAACGATGCCTTTCGTACCAACCTCTTGCGCGCACTGTCCGTCCCGGGTGGCTTCTAACAAGCTGAGTGCGTTCCCGCATCTTGAACCCAGCCGAGCTTTCTTAGGCGTCATTCTGGAACCCCATGCCTTCCCAATATTTCATCTGATATCTTGACAGGAGCTGTCGATGGAGTGATTTGCCCCTGCTGTAATTGGAACTCGGTGCTTGTTGGATGTGATCGCTGACACGCAAGCAGCGGCCAGCTTACGCGAAACCGCTTATATCTCGTTCACTCCTTGGCATAGGCAGCTGATATTCGCCATAAGTTGCAGTTGTCTGCATACTATGTGCTAAGCAAGCATGTGAAAGGGTATGGAGGACCTGCGCGCCCCGCCAAACGATGTGCTGTCCACGTGTGAACGGTGCCACGTCGTCCAGATCCAGCTGGGCGTCTCGGAATGGTTGACGCACGGGACGCGCCTGACAGCATGTGCGACCCGAAAGTTTACATAAACAGGTTCTTGTTTGCAGGCCCTCGCTCTTCTCGTGGAGACTGCGCTCTACCGAAGGCTGCCGCGGCAGGTGGGTCCGGGGTCTCTCGCCGCGGGCAGCGCTATGGAGTAGACCAAGAACTATCTTACGGCGAAGGTGCGGTGCTCGGTCTTTGTCAATCAGCGTCACGGCTCGGCCATGCATATCAAGGGGCCCCGCGCGGGCCCGCGAGGGTACCGTAATTGAGACGTACTTGCTTCGCACTTCAATTCTCAGCACCCGTTCGCACCGCTCGATGTCCCACTGCGTTATCATCTGTGATTGCAGACATGCACAAAGATCAAATGCTCAATGTCACCGCAGCGCACAAGTGCATGTGTGCCTGCACCCTTGTACGACACCTCGAAATAGCTGCCGCTCCCAGTCATCTGATTTCATCCGGTGGCCATGTGGCCAAGCAAACTGTCATACCTGGCAGTAATCCCTGAAAGCAGAGCTGCCAAGCCACTCTAGCAGAAGCCAAGAGGCTCTGAGCCTGCCAAGCCACCCTTTTCCTTCGTCCCCAATTCCCACACACAATGCGATTGCCCGGGCCAGGCCACTGCATCCAGATGCACGTGAGCAACTTGCCACTCACCGTCCCCACTGTTGTGCAGATGCACCCAACACGGGTTTTCGGAAGATGCCACCGGCTGAGTTCGGCCGCCAGTTCCGCGCTGTTGCTAAGTTCCCCCAGCGCAGCATCCAGGACTGCTACAACAGCTTCCCGGGAGAGGTCAAGAGCAGCTGCCCTGTGATCATGAGCCTCGACATCCCGGCTGGAGACCATTTCTCTGACCCTAGCACCGGCAGCCGCCACCGGCCAGACGCAGCTGAGGCCCACACCTCTGCAGTTGCTGACTCAGACTCTGAGGAGGTCGCTCGCAACCGCCGCTGGCTTGAGGCACGGCGCCAACCAGGCCCTGCACCGTAGACATACATCTCCCACATGTATGAAAGCAACTGAAAGGCTTGGGTCTGGCATGAGGAGTGTCCAGGAGTCCACGCCTGACTGCATCACAGCAGCAGTTGAGCCCGGGAGAGGTGATGGGTCCGCTTGCAGCTTTTGGGTTGAGTCGGGCAGCAAGCTGGTAATCAGCCGCTGCCGAATAAACTGCGCAGGGAGGCTGTGTGTGACGTCGACTCCCGGCCTGTGCACGAGTGTATATCGAGCTAGTGCTATGATCGCTGCTGTCTGCTGCCTGAGGCTGTGTGCGAGCCTGTGCATCGTACTTTGAGGCTGAAGCATCCTCCAGCCACTGGAGGCACACGGGGCATTGCACAATATGTGCACCCATCCACAGTGTCTGGTGATGTGGGTAACATTGACTAGTACTGTTGGAGAGTGCACAATAACTCTACGGTCTAGATCGTTGCACTCTCGCGTGGTCCCTTGTAGCTGCTTTGCTAGCACATGGGTATATATAGGCTCAGATTCCTTCATGCTTGTTCCTCTTTCACAGCGTTTCATGTAGCACCATTTCTTCATGATGATGTATTGGTTGAGAAGCATGAGCATGTTTTGAGGTGGTGGAAATAAGGAATGCCTGAACTTGGGTGTTACTCATGCCTGCCACACAACAGGTGGGCGTGTTGATGTGGGGGTATACAAAAAGTTTTGATATTGGCTGCTTTTTAGCCTGAAGGGAACATTCATATGCAGTACCTAAGCATCGATCACGACCAGTACTTTCCTGGGATATAATGCACAATTACAGTAAAATTTAAAACAAAATCTCCTAGTTGTGCTTCTGAACCAATGAGTACAAAAACGTGGCATCTTGAAACCACACGCATACGTAAATCTCGTGAATCCGGTTGTTTTCTCTTGCGCTGTGCCATGCAGTCTCAATCTGTTGACAATTGGATATTGAGAATTGGATGCCTAAGGCAATCATATTCTGAGCATCACAGCGTCTTTGCACCACGTACATCGTTTGTGCAGGCGCAAGCCTCCGGACTGTACACATCTGCAATACGAATGCTCATCAATACCAACACCTGGAGCTGAACGGATCAAACAGAGGTGTTCATGGAACATATGCAGTGTGTGCAGCTCTATTGTACGGCTCACACCACCGCAAAACTTCTGAAACAAATGTGCATTCTGTCTGCCGTCTCACACCTGTAAAACGATGAACATGAGGTGTGGCGAGGAAACCATCAAGTGTGGTGTTGAGAATTGTACAAAAGTGTCGATAACATGGTCATCAATGACATCAGCTTTGACATCAATTCAATGGACAATTCAGGGCGTCAGCCTTAGCATCAGCCATGCGCTGAGGAGCTGACGCTGGACCACTCGCACATATATGTTCTTTGCCTTTGTCCTTCGCTGAGTGCTTGACCCCGTGGGATGCAGTGCAGCTACTCATCACGAGACACCTGCAGCAGCTTTTGCACCTGTGTCATGCTTTGCTCCACATGCAACTGCACGCGTGTCATGTGGCTCCACAGCTTTAGTGATGACAATGTGCTTGTTTCTGCAGGTGTGGTCAGCATAAGACAGTAATACCATTGGGACGTATCCACAGAACAGTGGTGCTCAAGCATCGAAACAGCGCTGCTTCCAGACTTGCATGGCATCAATTGAAGAATTTGCTTCCGTATGCAGCCATGCATGGTCAGTTGTCCAGCAGCACAGCAGTCACGAGTGAACCGAACTTGGAAGGATCATAGTACCACAACTCAGTGTGTTACACCAGGTCAGACTACAGTGGCATGCATGGCATGCCACAAAGTAGCCTAGCACGGTGCAAGCACAATGCTCCACCTCACTGCACTCCCTCACCTCTCGCTCCAGGGCACAGCGAAGCAACTGTGCGCCTGCATAACACCAGCCCACACTGCATGTTCTCACCTCTCAGAAGTGCCTGCACCAAGCCGCACATACACACCAACCACCATGCATGGGTACATCTGACCGAGCTCCCTTTAGAGAGTCTCACCATTGCCTAGATCTCTTTCAAACTCGTCCTTTGACTCCACAGTGATCCTCCTCAGTCCCCATTCGCCGGACCATGGCAAAAACGCCTACCAATCTCCGAATGCACACATACGGGGCAGCTGGCTCATCCAGGCATGCACAAACCTTGCACCGCCCATCCAAATGAGATCGCACCAGCACTGCAGATCGTGGGTAGCATCTCAGCAATGACTGGATCCAGGCGCGCCAGCTGTCGGCTCGGGTGCGTCCTCGTGCCAGGTACAAAGCCACCTGTCCAAAACGCGCTCATTGCCATGTGAAACGCATGTGTGCTGCACACCATGTGTGCGGTGCACCGCGGGGAAGCCTCGAATGCCACCAGCCACCGCACCTCGTGCCAGCAGCCGCGGCTCCGTGTGTGTGTGTGTGTGGGGACACGCCGACCTCACCGGGGCGTCGTCTGCAGAGCAGACATCTCGCCGCTGCTGTCCCAGCCGGACATCAGCGGCACTTGCAGCGACTGCAGGCTCTTCCGGAACTCCTCGCGCAGCGCCTGCGAGCGGCGCGCCGCCTCTGCGGCGACCACGTCCCGCGGGGAGGCGGTGCGGGGCGCATCAGGCGCCGTCGGGATCATGTGCTGCGCTGCGCATGCTGTCGGCGGGGGGTTTCCCCTCGCGACGGTGCCGATGAGGTTTTCGCCTGTGGCCGCCTTGGCGACCTCGCGGGGGCTCGCGTGGGGCGTGCGCTGCTGTGGTGGCGTCCGGGGAAGCTGTGCGGATCGGATTTGCGTATGAGCTGGGTCGCACGTCGACGCCGCGAGCGTGCGGAACAGACTGCAGCACACGGACACATTGGTTTCAGGTCCTGCTTCAAAATTTGCGCGCAGGGCGGCATGACACGAAGCAGAATGAATGCAACAGGAGATCAGGCTCACGTGAGGCCACCGGGCCTCAGGTAAAGATGCTAGAGATGTGGCATGCCCGCGTGTGGCGTGTGTGACCCATACCTCTGGTCGTTCTTCCAGATTCCAGCACATCCGTGGGTTTTCAGCGGGGGCCCTCGGCCGTATGTGGGCGTCATCCCGGCAACGATGACGCCGCAGCGTGCGTTGTCTGTTCCGACATGGCCGCCACCCAGCCGGCCCTCCGCGCAGCCCTCCACGGCCGCGCTGCCGGCTGGCCGCCGCGGCGACGGGTTCTCGGCAGCGTGTGCGCCGATGCGACGCGGCCCTGAGTCTTCAGAGGAGCCGCGGGGGCGCAGCAGCAGCGTGTGTTTGCTGGGTGCGCTTGACGCCGTCGGGGGGGAGCCTGCGACTGCCAACGCGGTGCTTGGGGAGGCATGGTCCGGCTGGGAGTCGCTGTGGCTGAGCGACCGGGGGGTCGAATATGATCGCTTCGGCGCCAGTGGCGCGCCTGCACAGCCACTCATCTGGGTCACACCTCACAGCTGTGCTGAGTGCAGATGGATCTAGATAGACCTCACCCGTCTTGCACTTGCTTGGGAAGATCTTGTATTGCACGCGGTCGTATGCTAGATGATCTAGACAGCACTCTGCGCACACATGTTGTACCTGGCATGGCGTCGGGAAAATCAAACATGCGGCCGGCCAGTGCTGTGAACTGAGTTCCATGAACCGCCTGCAGGCGAGAATGGCAGCCAAACAAAGGTCGTGGACGGGTGCTTGCCCGCGTGTCGGATGCACTGGCCTGCAGACGTTCATGTGGCGCGTTGACAGAAGCAATGGCCCCCCCTTGTCTCGGCTGCAGTGAAGGTGACATAATGCATTGGGATGCCCAACACATGCCAAAGCCACAGCAATGGACAGTACAATGTCACAGCATAGCTGAAGGCTTGCAACAGCAGGTGGTGCAAGGGGAACATGAGCAGCGTGCACCTTGCTGCGTAATTTCTGCTTCGTTGGCTGTGGGATGGGTGTGGGACGGAGTGCTGGCGCTTGCATGTCATGCCCTTCAGGCACGATCACATGGCCGTGGTCAAGAGCACAAAATGTACAGCGATCGACATGCCAGGCTGATCAACATGACAGGCCAAGCTCAGTGCATATGGCAAGTGTGCGGCATTGCAAATCTGCAGGGGCCATTGTAGATAGATGGGGGTTGGGGGGGGGGGGGGGGGGGGCAGTAGATACATGCATGCCCACTGGCTTGTGAGCATCAGGGTTGATCATCAGGGTTGCTAGCAGCACAAGTACATATGCACACAGGGCACAGTTCATCATGCCTGACACATCCACCTACAGCATCTCAACTTTTCACATGCATGTGCAAGGTCGTCATGGCGCCACATGTGGCCACAGGCATTGCACATGGCAATGAGATTTGCCAGGCAGTTGACTGGTACACTCCGCAACAACAGAGCAATGTCAATGCATGCACAGCCCAGGACCCCGATCTGATCTGAGCACATCGCGTGTGCTATACAGTAGGATCGCGGCAGGGCAGGTGATGGGTCGCACCAGCATCAGAGGCAGCTGCAGCCGGCCCCGTGTCTGCCAGAGCCAGGCGTGCTTGCACTCCAATCCACCGTTGCCATTTCGGCCGGCCAGGTGTGACGGACTGAGATCTTATGGCATCCCCTGGTGTTCTGAATCTCGAATGCCCTGCTGTTCGTGCGTCTCCAGTGCCTACAGCTGGGTCAGTATTCTGCTGTGCAGAGGGTGCAGAATCGGGGTGCAGAAAAAGGCGTTGCAGGCCTGCTTCAACTGCGTTTGTGCCGCCCTGTGAAGTTGGTTTGGAAAGCTGCTGTGATGCTTGGCTCTCCTTGTGCTGATTGCCCTGGCTTTGCCCTGTCGCTTCCCGATCGCACTGGGGAGATGGCGGTATCGCTGCCGCAGCTCCCACATGCCCAGGCTGATTCATCACGGGCTGGGGAACAGTACATGCTGGTGAAGAGCATCCGTCCCCGTCAGCTCTACATTCAGGTGCATGGAACGCTGTCAGTGGAGGCTCACATGGGCCAGAAGAAGCTTCCGGGCCTTGAGCTTCCACAGCTCCCTCAGACTGCAGGCAGTGAACGACATCTGGCCAAATGGCAGTCATGACAGCTCGGGCAGCTTCCTGCTGTAGCTTAGGATGTAGAGGGTCTTCAGGGGTGACCTGCACGCGACTTGCAGCTGCCTATAGCGGACGGCAGCAGGTTTGACAGACCACTACTAGATCTTCGGTTGATTGTCCTGGACGGTGGGGTGCATGCTGTTCATGCAGGTGGTGATCCGAAGGTCATCATACCTTGGATACAAAGGCCTCAGTCATGGCGGGATGGGCGCCTCGGAGGCACTCGAAAATTTTATTGTTCCAGATGTATTCATCCTCATGCTCGGAGATAACCTCTTCTTGGCGCAAGTCTCCGCGAACATCGACAACATCACCACCGGCACTGTCGTTGCCCGGTCCGGCGCCTTGCTGACGCCCAATGACGGCGAGACGGAGCTCTGATGGACGCCATTCCTCTGCTATGGCTTTGTGAGACTGCACTACTTGTTGATCTGGACGGACTCGGTCAAATTGTGACCGCGCGTGTACTCTAGGGCATGTCGAGTCATTGTCATCACCCCTGCACATGACAATAAATACTGACGACTCATTCAAGGCCAATGTCGATGGATGAAAGCAGAATGCCGGCAAGCGTGGGCTCGCTATGAACAGGGGTGCACATAGCGTCGTCTGGCTTTGGCTGAAGCTGACTGATGCAGGGCGAACGTGCGGAAGCGTACGTGGGCGTCCCAGTCGCACACAAGTGGTCTTCAACATCATTCATTGATTGCCGTAGCTGCTCCTCGACATCCTGGATGGCAGGGGTGCGATTTACGGCGGGGCGGGGAATTCTCGCTACCATGCTGGCCAACACTTCGTGCCCACGGAATGCAGCCGCACCTTGTCCCAATCTGAATCATCAAACATGAACGGAAACATTGCCATCACTTTAGCGGAAGGTCTTTCAGCCGTCTCCCTCTGATCGACAAGACCTCACGAGCAGTGCAAGTCGAGGATCAAGCAGATTGCAGCAGCAATGACATCACCAGTGCACAGCTAACAAGCACTTAATTCAACACACGAAGGAAGTGCCGCTGCATCGCGCGGCTGACAACCGTGCCACTTGGGCGCCG
Source organism: Ulva mutabilis (assembly GCA_900538255.1). Taxonomy (NCBI): domain Eukaryota; kingdom Viridiplantae; phylum Chlorophyta; class Ulvophyceae; order Ulvales; family Ulvaceae; genus Ulva; species Ulva mutabilis. The sequence continues at coordinate 1,277,377 of UNSF01000010.1, read as the reverse complement.
CTGCATGTGTCCCTGGCGTGGCGACCTCAAGCCACTGCAGCAGTTGACCTCCGTGCGTGCGAACGGGTACTTCTCGTGCACCTGAGAAAATTTGGCCGCAACCATTCCGTGTGGCCTCTTATGGCCTTCATGGTAATTTTGTGTGTTGTCGTCCCCGATGAGGCGAGCAGGCTGAAGTCGATCCTGCGAGACAGTTCTGAGGTCTGGCGCACGTCAGGAACTTAAGCTTGCCGTCTATATGACCGCAGCACTTGCAGCTACATGTCGACGGCGTCATAGTTAAAAATTACAGATCAATTGAAAATTTCCATGTTGCACCACTGTGTAGACACAGCTCGGTACATGACCAGATGCAAGAGTGCGTCAGCCCGAGGCGCGAGGCATGCGGGACCATGGCGAGCGCGGTCAACAGTCCAGATGCAAACCGCCGCAAGCAGCAACCAATATCGTTGGCGTCATCGGATCATGTCGAAAACGTCACAACGAAACGCTGACTAACTCGCAACGAAGCGAATGTTACACTCTGAATCCATCCTGGACGACCGCAAGCCACCAACGGTGGCAGCCTTTGCTTGCGAGGGTTGCACAGACCTGCGTGCAAGCGTGTGGTGGTACGTACACTGTGGTTCACACGTTGCGTTTCATGTGTGAGCGTTCCGTGTCCGCGATCGTGTAAGCACATGTGCCCGTACTCGTGAACTCAACTCGAGTGGTGCCCAAATGCAATAAACGGTTTGCGGCAACATGCTGAGCAGGCATGATAGAGCCGACAGTGTATGTGGTCCTATAGGAGTCACGCATGCTAGCTTGCCGGTGCACATGACCTCAGACAGCTCTCGTGTCGCTGCAATGTTGGTCAACCGAGGTCTTTGGCACGTGTAGCGACAACGCACACGTGTACATTGGCCGCTCTGGAGCGTGGGACTACCCGACCGATCGGTGCAGGGGATGTCGTGTGTGCACCGACTCGTGTTGAAGAAAACCATTCATTGCTTCCATTCGAATGCCGCTGCATATGCACTATTAAGGTCTGAAACAACTTCGAAGTTCTGCACACGTGTGCCGTTTGAACTCGGTCGGTACAGTTTGTGCTCATATGCATGGTTCAGTGGCCGCGGGATCCCGTGCATGCGCACGTGGTCAAGCGAGCAGGTTTGCTGTCCGATATGAATCTAGCTCCGACACATCGAAAAACAGGTGGATCCAATCCCCGATTCGTAAAAGCACGCGTACGCATAAAGGGTGCACCGTGGCCATGCATGGCTTTCCTACGCGCGGCAGGAACTCATTCAAGGAATTTGTTCAAAGGATATGTTCAAGAAGTTCTGCACGCACACGTCATGCGCGCGAACGCTGTATACGCGTGTCTATCGCTGCGGAAGCTTGCCAAATGGAGATGGCTGAACTCAACGAAGCGATCCTCGATCGTATTTTCTCCCTTGTTTTCAGCACAAGAATGTCAGCAAAGTAAACTCTTGTGCAACGCGACCCCTGGATTCCTGGACTAGCTAGCTGGCTGCCCATATGGACTAGTAATAGCTGGTGCCGGCTGCCACACTTTGAACACCAGGTCCCATCAGCCACCAATAAATGGTGATCGATGCATGCAATTGTCTTATGACCTGATCAATCGTGCAGCTTAAGCTCAGGTCTGCAGGAATTCGCCGTTGCCATGGTCAGGCATCTGTGCATCCTGGGATCAGCTGTGTCAGTTCAATTGCATGCCATGCAGTACTCCATGGCTAGAGTCTGGTCTAGCCGCATGCAGTGTGAAACATTACAGGAGGGTGCTCCACAAGGTGGCCTGGGCTTTTGGTCGCCTGCCTGCCTACCATTGCCTTCGCTGCCGGGCTCTTGTGGGCTCTTGCGTTGATCTCCGTGTAACACAGTGGCCTGTAATCCCTGGAACATGAAAACGCAGCCGCGGGCTGCTGCTTGATCCTCCTCCTCCATCTCCAGAATTCAGACCTCTCAATGTATACCATATGGGCACACTTGGGAACTCTTGGTTGAATGTTCGTAATATGGTGGTGCAGCCAAGTGTACTATTTACTGCATCCTGACACGACTGCCATGTCAGGTGGGTCCAGATTGGATTGACCGTGATCCGAGCAACCAGATTGAGCATGATGCAAAATCTGAGCGGAGCGGAGCGGAGCGCATCACCGACTCGCATGCCTCTGCAGGAGCTAGCAAGCTTCAGATTCAGTCCGCATGCGTGACCAGCCTCCAAAGCCTACCCATACCAGTATTCTTCTGTTTCCTTCTTCAGCGCTAGCGTCTGTCCATGTGGGGTACATTTCAGTCGATTAGGCAGCTTATATCTATCAACAAGCCGGACTTGGGAGCTGACGTTGTTGCTGTTTGTGTACGCCACTCGGCCATGGTGAATGTTCTTTATGCATTGCCGTGAGTCGTACCTCTGTGTTCTACCACCTTGTGGAGCATACATCTGTAACGTATCTCAGGGAGCTGACGTTGCCCAACATTTGCAGTGGCTGTCAGAAAAGCACCACTGCCAGTGAGCCCCCCCCCCCTTCCCCCTCCAGTTCCACCACCAAAAACTGGTGGCCCCCCCTACATGGTAATCCTGGCACACATTTAAATTGATACTGCCGACCTGTTCTGGCATGCCCTGTTCCGGCGCCGTGCCTCTTCACTCTCTTCCGCCTCTAGAAGATGGAAGATCTTCCGCCTCTTCTGCCTAGGCCTGTTCCGGCATCACCTCTTCCAGCATCACCTCTTCCAGCATCACCTCTTCCGGCATCACCTCTTTTGGGATCACATCTGCCAGCATGTTCACTGCTTCTGGCTCACGTTTTCTGGCGTCGTCACGTCTTCAGACGTCACTGAAATCAAGAGGTGAAATCAATTGATCAGTTATGAGGTGGCACCTCCATGGCCAGTTACATCCTCCCCTTAAAGCTTTCAGTGTCACAATCGTGCTCGGGCTACATCTTGGCTGGCATGGCTGGCAAATGTGCATGATGGGATATGTGTTACACAGTGATAGATGGGATATGTGCAGTGGCCATGTCGCATGCGTAGAGACGTCATGACCTGCGTCAGGAACTGCGCCGCAGTGCACGTGCTCACAATTTCAATGGCTCCAAGGATCCGGATGGCCTCCCACTCGGGCATCGATATCAAGCTTATGTCATTGTGATGCAACATCATGTTTAGCCTGATGATGAGGACACGCTAGAAACGTCGAAATTACATATATGTCGAAAGCGTGCCTTATCACACGGTAGCTTTTCGAGACGCACGACGCAATTGCAATCGCGACGAGCATGTTGAACTCGACCGCGCAATGAGCAATGAGCAATGAAGTAATTCCTCGTGTAACACACTCGTAGACGGTGAGCAAGCGCACGATGAAGTTTCCCATAAACTATTATTTATCGGCATGACGCTTGGATACCCCTTCGCCACGTGCACCAAATTTAAAGGTGCTCGCAAGCGTCGTACCGCTTTCACGGCGCCGGTTGCGGAACGGTCTATCGTGAGCGATAGCTACGTAGAGGCCGCTCAATCTCAATGCTGATGCATCATGATGTCGCAGTGTGCTTACACAGCCATTTCAGGTAAACCCTGCAGCACGTCGCAGCACCTACAGCTAGATAATGGCTCCTGAACACCGAACAGCGCTGCACGCGTGTGCGGAACGTGTGTGTGTAACATTACACGGACATGAACGCCGCATGCAGGTCTCAGCTGCAGGGGTCCGGATCCACATGCCGCCAGCCAGAACAGCGCAGCCGACTCCTTTATCAAAGCTTTGCACCGCTCTGCACGTTCCCAAGCCACAGTGTTGCCTACAGTGCATACGACCCTGCTGATGCTGGGAGGTCAGCTGGTACCATTGCAGTACAGTTGGTCAGACAGGTGGGCGTATATATGGCAGCTGCAGAGGACAGCTGCAGAGGACAAAGGCAGAGCACTTTGAAACCGTGGCTGCTCATCAGCTATGCCCGCCATGCAGGTTCAGGACCTTACATAATATATATACAGTTTTAGGGCAAGCATGGCATACTTTCAGGGATGCGAGGATTCGAAACGATGTGGCATGCTCCTCAGGCACCAACCACTGACAGAAGCAATTGCAACCGCTCAGAGCAAGAAAGACTGCACACTGCACTGCTGCTTGCACAGTCGGAACTCCTAGGTGTCAATGTCCTCATGGATATGGCAATGCAGTGATACATACACCCACACCAGTAGTGCCAACTGTCAAGAGGCAGAGGTATACTATAGGCACAGGTGAACACCCAAACACCTCAAAGTCAGATCTGTCTTGTGTGGCTGTGGGCACAGCTTGCAGACATGATAATTCTGTCATGGTTGAGCTGTTGTAGTATGCAATTTGATAACAGTACCTGCCGTGGCAGTGTCTCTCTCTCACTGCGGACGAAGCTGTCTCCTCATCAGCCTTATCTGCCATGCCCTGTGTTCTCTCATCTCTAAGTCTGGTGAAGGTAGTACATGACTTCAAGTTAGGCGTTTGCTTGTGGCGTCCAGAAGTGTAGGACTTGTCACAGATGGCACATGCTTGGAGTCTGAGTCCTAGATCTATCACTGTGTAACACATGCTTGGACCACAGCACATGTTGACTCGATTATGGCTACCATCACTTTGCTGCAGTGGCAGATATACTACTCTCATATTCATACACTGTCCTGTGACAGCCATGTTTTGCATCGCTTCGTTGTTGTGTGGGTGTTGCACGTGCATCATCAGTGTGCATATATCCCACAGCGGTGTGACCTCATGCTACATTGCAGCAGATGAGATGTCATGTGCCATGCTAGGATTACAAATCGGGATGGTGGACCGTCCCGACCATAAGGGCAGTGCCCACCCTTGCCGCTTATAAATTAATTAATTACGCAGCTGTGCACAACACAGCTGTGCAGCATCACAAGGTGGCATTCACATCAGCATCGAGTCTGCTCACACAAGCTGCATATGTGCTAATGCTACTGTCAGACAGCAGGTGTGGGCCCGTGGAGGGGCCCACGGCTTTGAGACTCACGCATTTTAGGTCGAGTCATTTCATTTCATATCTCTCACGCAGTTTAGAAGAGCATTTCATATCCCCGCACAGAGCTCCAGCCAATCTCCCACGCTGATCAACGGGGTACATCCCTGTCGGGGGTGGGCAAGCTGTGGAGTGTGGCCATGACTGGCGTGTAACTCACTGCTCGTCGCGGCTGGCAAACAGCGATGCTACTTCTTGCTGCATCCTCTTCACGTTCTTCATCGTCTGTGTGTTGCCGACTTTGTCAGCGATCTCATCTGTGCTCATACCCATCTGTGACTCGGTGACCGCGTTTATCTTCTCCTTGCCAGTCTCAACTGCCTGTACTCCCACACTATTGCCATTACTGGCACAATATTCCCACACTATTGCCATTACTGGCACAACAAACACCTGATGTGATGCAAGCATTGATTTGGCACACATGCGGCTGCCTGGGCGGCTCCGGCATTCACCGCTACTATGCAAGCATCGAGTGCCCTCGCAGTCAAGCAGGCCACAGGAACACAGCAGCTCCAGTCGCGTTGAAGCCGCTCTAGTCGAACGCATGATTTGTGTGCATGGTGATCAGGACTCATGGCATGGAACAACACCAGGGTCAGGCTGCAGTGCTCGTCAGAGCGCGGAGGGAGGGGCGGAGGGAGGGGCTAATGGAGGCGGCCGATGCGCGTGGGCGGTGAGCCCTGGTTGGCTGTAAGCGAGCACCGCCTGGTTGCCTGGCCCGGCACGAGTGCCCTTCCGGCCACCCTGGCGCGGAGCGGCTGCGCGTGTCTGGCGGACTTTGTGACCATACATCGTCGACAGGATAGCAAGCTAGGGGAGCCATGATACAACTGAAGAATCCTTCGCAATCGGGCACAGACTTGCTCACATGAGGGTTCTTTTGTGTAGTGCAGGAAAAACAGAGTTGAGCAGGATGTACATGGGTTGAAATATCTGCGGCAATCGATTGTAATCGATGAAGGCAGGTCTGGCATGCATGTGAGTGCAGTGCGCAGCTGGCAGACATGCAGTCCTAGCAACACAGCATTGCAGGCACCAAGTCGGTGGGAGCAGCGGCTGAGCTTGTTGACAAATGTGAGGTACGTTTGTTGTTGAGTGCGGACGTACATCACTTACGGAATCTGGCATGTCGACCATGTTAGCCAGCCTTTCTGCCGTGAAAATGTGCTTCAGCGTACTTCGTGGTTTCTCCATCAGATCCTGCATGATGGCTTCACTGGTGCGATCTTCCTCCTCTGCGACCTTTTCAATCATGCTGATCAGCATCTGGGAAGCTCCGTTAACGGACTGCTCCTTGAACCTGCAGGCCGAACAACCGTGGTCAGTAGTACTTGCAGTGAGGCAGAGTGCCTGCATGACCGGCTGATGAACTGGTATACAATTATGGTCATGATCCTGTGCAGTGCATGTTCAAACACAGTCTTCTGCTATCTTACCGCTCTTGGCTGCAGCTGTGGCATAGTCCGAGGCATGTACGACTCATAACAGCTTGTATCACAGTGTGTGATACTAGGCAAATGCCCGATGGTGTTGGATAACTGACCGACCAAGCAGGAAACCATCTGACAGACAGCATGTTTGCAACGCTCCGAATGGCGTCGCGATACCGTGATACTTGTCGCTCCGCGCATTCTGGCCGTTCAGCTGCACGGGGGTGCCCATGCGTGTCGGTCACATCACAATCATGGGCGCGTCCGGACGGTGCTGGCGCGCCACAAACAGTTCTATGCAACACAACGCTATCAACGCGAGCCTGCGCTTCATGACAGCACTGCAGGCCAGTCAAACAGATCTGTGGTGATTGCGTACTGTATCTCTTCCGTGACCTCGCAGCCTTCATGCGTTGTTAGGAACTCGTGCACCATGCTCCAGCAGTTCTGCCCCACGGTGACGAACACCTTGTCCTTTGCCCAGTTTCGGCACCACTCCAATGCCTCTTCCTTGGTCAGCTTGGTTTCACCTGCAGAATTCTGCAGAATGACCCATTTGAACTTCACGCGCCCGCTGTGTGGCTGCATGCCGGTGGTCTAGCCCGACGCCGTAGACAGCGTGCGCGAGATCATAACATTCGTCCGCAGTTCGCACCAGCTGGAAACACTTCTAGGTACTCCGATTGAGCCACTTTGCCCTCTCCAGTCTTCAGAAAGCCCTCATGGAACGATCCAGCGTCGCTAGGGCCGAAGTGTGCCTCGGAATACAAGTCATCCTCCCCAAATCGAAGCCCCAGGTGCCGCAGCAGTCGCATGTCATCCACGATGCCCAGAGAGGTCTCTACGACGTGGACTGGGGTGTGAACAGCACTCGGTGGTGGAGCGGGCATGTCGGGAATGACCCTGCATGTGGTGCGTCTGGGCTGCGTACGCTTCCAAGTGCCGCAGCCATTGACATGCGTTCTGGAAACACTTGCTGCGCGGATACAGCGCATGGAGATAGCAGACGACTGCATGGTGAGTGAGCTTCGTGCGGAATACTGCGGGTGTACGTTTTGACTAGAATGGGTTTGGAGAAGAAACGAGTCGAACAGTGTCGGGTTATGCCGACGACGATTCGCTTATACACGTATATACGAAAATGTGTGATAATTCTGCTGGTATCGGCTCCGTAACCGCTGATGGACTTACAAGCGATGGCGGATAGCTGTGGTGCAAGCCACATGTGTGTCTGGCTGCGAGGGCACGCAGGCCTTTTGCGTCTCCACAGTTAGCGCTCGATACGCCTCAATCATGCGCCGCCTTAAGGAAGAAGTCCAATGTGCGTGGCAGTCACGCACATATGATAGTCGCCAAATCTGCGACTGCCACCACAGTGGAGAATCGTCTGCGCCCAGCACTGCCGTCTGCGACAAACTCCGGAGCAGCATCACCGACAAAGAACAAAGGATCGTGCTTGAATGGTACCAGATAAACGCTGTGAACAATGATTTCTGCAGCTGTGAAGCATGCGCACCTGCAGTATGTCTTTCAGCACCAATCTGAAATCTGAGCAGTAATCGGCATCGCCTGCCGTGCGCGACGCTTCTCGATTGATGACGGGGCGACGTTTGCGATGGTTTCGCGGACGTGTACAACCGACAGCTTTTGCGTGATCTGAAGTATAAGTTGATCGTGCCTGTGTATACTGTGCAGTCCCCGCTATCGATCGACCTCTTGGGCATCCGCGCATGCGCACTGCGGAGTGGCTGACGGGCTCACAGTCGACGTCGACGGTGCCACTGAGCACGGCTGCGCCCAACCACAGGAGATGCAATCACCCTGTAAATCAACAAACCATCGGCTGCGATTGCAGGGAGGCTGGCAAGCATGTTATATTGTATTATAGGCGTCGGAAGTCCTATACATGTGCGCGTCAAAGCGTTGTCACTTTCTCCGCTGGACGTTGTCGCACTGCACAATCCGTGAATGGAAATAGCTCAGGATAATCTCAGTGTGCATATCATAAACCATGTCACTATCTGACGATGATATTGCCTCCGACTCGTCTAGTAGTCAGTGGAATGGGGACAGCGACGACAGCGAAGACGATCTGCACAGCAGCGTTGAAAACTTGGTTGCCAAGAAGTTACCACAGCAGAAGAATGTTGAGCCTGCTCCACGTGCTAAGCGCTGTGGGAGCGCCAAATCGCAGGTCCAGCCGAGGACATCTCGTGCTTCCACAGCACCGAAGGTGGTAGCAACGCAACGGAGCAAGAGTCACGCGGCAAATCCACGTCTGTCAGATAAACAAGAGCAAGGAATGGCTAGCTCAGATTCACAGCCCACAGTAGTCGCAGGTGGAACGCCAGAGCAGGTTGGCGATGCTTCAGCCCAGCGTCAAGACCAGCCTGGCTCCTCGGATGCGCTGCAAAATCCCGGCTGCACGGAAATCAATGAGGAAAATGATGCACATGCGGAAGCCGTCCGTGCTGCGAACATCAAGGCCCTGCTGACCGACACAGTGCATGCTGAGCGGACCACACTGATGCCCAAGTTTTTACAGGTGCGAGCCAAGTCTATACATTAGCCGCCCAGGCGTGCCATACCCACACAAACCAATACTGTGCCGCTGCATGTCAATTTTCGCACATTTTATGTGCCTGCCCTAGTGGCGTTTTGCATCAGGTGGGCACTTGTTTCAGATTCGCGAGGGTGAGAAGCAGCTCCGAAAACCGTTCTCTTCACCACAAGATGGTGCGCCCGCCAGATCCAAGGACCTTCTGCGTCGGCTGTCTGCAAAAAGGCGGTTTATTCCCTGGGGTGGAGGCAATGCAAACTTCGTTCCCATGCACCTTCAGAACATACCACCCCCGGAGGAAGAAGAAGCAGCAGAGCTACCCACTGAGGATGCTGCACCTCCTCCTCCGGTGCAAGGGCCAACTGTACCTCCAGAAGAGGCAGGGGAACCGCTCGTTTTGTGGGCACCAGGTACGTGTGACATCTATCAGCTCCGCATCAGACTGATAGCTTGTGGGTATGCACGAGCGCATACCATGCCCCGTTCCTACATGCCTTACTCACTGTATATCCACCGTCAAAGCGCTCCATGCGCACGCTTTAGGCGCTTGCAGCACTTGCCTGCAATGGCAGTGTAGAGACCTGCTGTGGCTGCAAGCTGAGCCCGGCTCGCCTGGCCATGGACCCTGTTCTCACGATTCATCAATTTAGCTGCTGCAGAGCGATTCAGGAGTCCAAAGTATTTCATATTCGCTGTTGGTTTGCTTGCAGGGGAGGGTGAGGAGGGCAGTCCTGTGAGAGTAGAAGCCATGCTCACAAAGTTCCTGCGTGAGCATCAGAGGGACGGTCTACAATTCCTGTTTGACTGTGTGACTGGCCGCAAAGCAGACGAGTTTGAAGGGCTTGGCTGGTGCGCCCAGGCAGCTGGAGCATGTGGCTGTATATCACCACAGCTTGCCCTTCCCTTACAACGTTTTGTTTGCAAGGTCTGCACTGCGGATACTCCTGACAGGCAGTGCTGACATGCAGCATCCTGGCCGACGATATGGGTCTCGGGAAGACGCTGCAGGGTGTTGCGCTGCTGTGGACCCTCCTTCGGAATGGCGCCCCGGCGCTTGGGGGCACACCAGTTGTAAAGCGTGCAATCATCGTCTGCCCCACCAGTCTCGTCAGCAACTGGGACAGTGAGTGCAAAAAATGGCTCATGGTGTGTGCTGCTTCCTGTGGCGCCAGCCGCACGTGCGACATTGCATATTGTGAACAATGGCAGACCTGTTCACCAACACCCAGCTCCCAATCGGACGTTGCAAACAGCATGACCCATTGTGAACAGGGATCGCCATCCTCAGCACGCACTGAGACCATGCCAAGCGCCGCCTGATGATTCGTCCCGCACTGCGCATGTGTGCACCTCGATGCAGACCTGTTCCATGTGTCGCGATGCAGGGCAAGGCACGCACGATGCCGCTGTGTGAGGCCAAGCGGGAGGACATCATCCACTCCGTATCAGAGTTCCTAGGGCGGTCGCGGCCCTTTGACGTGCTCATCGTGTCGTACGAGACCTTCAGGATACATAAGGCACTCTTCCTCAAGCCGGGGGCCGCCGACGTCGACCTCATGATCTGTGACGAGGCCCACCGCCTGAAGAACGCAGACTCGCAGCTCTCGGTCGCGCTCAACGAGCTGCCCTGCCGCCGCCGCGTGCTGCTGTCCGGCACCCCGATGCAGAACCACCTTGACGAGGTGCGCAGTGAAACGTGGCTCTGCACGTGTCATGCATCTGCTCCAGCCGGCGCCTTCCATCCAAGTAGCCTTCCCTCCTGGAATACGGGTCCTAGTAGCCATGCAGCCTTGGCCTCTACTCACTGCCGATGCTCATCATATCAACCCATGACTGCACATCACGATCCGGCCTCATCAGGGGCTCTGCAGTGTACGTGGTCAGAGCCATTCCGTGGTCAGAGCCAGTGTACATGGTCAGAGCCAGTGTACGTGGTCGGAGCCAGCGCCAGCGTCGCGGCGGCCCGACAGCGTTGATTTGGCGGCGTTGGTGCGGGCCATCACCTGCCTGGGCTTGATTCACGTCCGCGCACATCGACTTTGCCTGGTGTACGATCCGGTCCTGACACGTCCATTGCCAGGAGAGTGTGCGAGGCGGTCGTCCCTTGCATGCAGTTTTACGCGATGGTCAGCTTCTGCAACCCGGGGGTGCTTGGCTCGCCGTCGGAGTTCAAGCGGCGCTTTGAGAACCCGATCCTGGCGAGCCGGGAGCCGACTGCGAGCGCTGACGCCGTGGCAAAGGGGGAGGTCGTGTCAGAGGAGCTCAGCAGCCTCGTCAACAACTTCATCCTGCGGCGCACCAACACCCTCCTCTCCAAGTTCCAGCCCCCCAAGGTGTGCATGGCCGAACGCGCACCTTGCCACAGCCCCTGGCTCGCTGCCTGCGGCCGCGGTCATTTCCCAACTAGCCGCGACCGCAGCTGTAGGGGTACACGCAACTCTGCCCTCTGCAGTGCGCTGGTGATGCTATGGTGCCGGCCCAACAGAGCGTGTGGAGGTCTGGGTGGCTAATGCTGTCTGACGGCTCCAAACTCTGTCTTTCCTGCTCCTTGGGGCTGTCAGACAACATCCATCGCTTCCTATGTAGCAAGGCTCGTACCACGCACTCATGCACATGTGCTTGGCTGTGCAGCTGGTCGAGGTGGTGTGCTGCAAGATGACGCAGATGCAACGGGACATCTACTGCCACTTTCTGGAGAGCAAGGCGGCGGCACGGCTGCTGAAGGACCCTGGGTGCCACAGCGGCGGGAAGAAGAAGGGTGGTGGCGGCACGCAGATCCTGGGTGCCATCAACACGCTGAAGAAGCTGTGCAACCACCCCAAGCTCATCTACGACGTCATCAACGGCCGCGAGCGCGGTGACATCAGCGGCTTTGACGGCTGCGCCCAGTTCTTCCCGCCTGGTGCGCCACTGTATCACCAGCTGCCACACGATGGCAGTCGATGCATGGAGTAGCCGTGCTGCTCGTGTTTGTGTGTCTTGTTTTGTTCCCCGCTTGGTTCCCTCGGCGCTGCTACGGCCTTGCTCTATCACTGTGTAACACACGACGGCAGGCATGATGGATCTGTGCCATGTACGGGCTTGGGAGGAAAGATGTATGATTGGCAGTGCTGCGATGCTGGCGTTGATGCTGGCATGCCTGCGGTTGTCCTTACCGCAGCTGTGCGCGAGCATCGGCCAACAATCAGTCATCCTGGAGGTGGGTGGCTGGTGGGCCACAGGGATTGTTGACAGCACGGGCAAGGCAAAAGGGCATTATGTGTCAGGCTCCACGCTGTGGCAGAGCACAACGGAAGGTTCTCATTGATAGGTTCCCATTGATATGCACGGGCGCGGCCCACAAACGAGGGGAGACATCTATGTTGGCTGTCTGTGAGCGATGCAAAACCACTACACACATGTGTGTAGAGTCCACACACATGCAGGCAGTGCAGCTGATCGCATATTCTGTCACAGGGGTGTTTGATGATGGCCGGCCGAACCGAGGCGGCATGGCAATCGGGTGGGAGGCGCTTTCAGGCAAGTTTGCGGTCGTGGCCAAGATGCTGAGCATCCTGTGGAAGCAGACCGACGACAAGATCGTGATCGTGAGCAACTACACCCAGACGCTCGAGCTGCTGGCCACTCTGTGCCGGCAGCACGACTACCCCTTTGTGCAGCTGGACGGGAAAACATCCCAGAAGAAGCGGCAGAAGCTGGTGCCCTCCTCTCATCTGCCCGGCCTGTGACTGTGCACTGCCATGAATCATGGCACATGATGCGCACTGTGGCAGAATGAGCACTGTGAGTCTACTGATGCCATTCAACCTTGCATGGGATTGGAAGCTTTACGCACAGCGTTTGCGCTGCAGGTGGACGACTTTTGCGACAGCTCCAAGCGTAACTTTGTGTTCCTGCTGAGCAGCAAGGCGGGCGGGTGCGGGCTGAACCTCATCGGCGCGAACCGCCTCATCCTGTTTGACCCCGACTGGAACCCAGCCACAGACAAGCAGGCCGCGGCCCGCGTCTGGCGCAACGGCCAACGCAAGCATGTCTATGTGTATCGCCTCCTGGCAACAGGTATGCTGTCCCCCCTTCCGCCCCAAACTGTCAACTGCGCAAATCACAACCCCTGACACCGGCCGATCTCAGCTGAAAGACTTGCAGCACACGCACCGCCTACATGAAACAGCGTTGAAACAGCTCCCAAGTCACAGGAATGCGGACGCCTGTCGCAGGCACACTCGAGGAGAAGATCTTCCAGCGGCAGCTCAGCAAGGAGGGCCTGAGCAACGTCGTCAACCAGAGCGGCAAGAGCTCGGCGAGCCTGCTCAGCTCAGAGGACCTCGCGGACCTCTTCACCCCGGAGTTTGACTCTTTTTCGAGCACGTATGAGGGCATGGTGGAGGCGGACCTCAACAAGGGCGCCGCCGGCCGCTGGGTCGAGATGACGCAAGAGCAGAAGGCCGCACCCGTGCTGCGCGCCCAGGTGTGGCCCCCACCCCCGCTCAGCCCTGGAAATGCTCCACAGGCGGGTCCCGATTGGTCGGGGCTTTGTTGTGTGGCACACGTGTCATTGCCCTCGCGGCTATGGAAAGTAGTGTACACAGGACGCTGACGGCTCGGTATGAGTTGTCGCCAGCGCTCACAGGCATCTTATTGTAGGTGGGCTCTGCTGCAGCACAGTCCACTTCTCTATGCGTAGTTGATGCCCCGACTACGCGCCACGGTCACGTGCTGCTGCAGCACAGCGCGGTGAAGTAGGAGACATGCCCTGCAGTGGGTGCTGTCCGTCATACCCCTCCTGCGTTTCCGATGCAGATTTATGAAGTGCACATGCTGGAGGAGGGCCACATTCGGTGCCAAAGCATGGCTTGTTGATGCCAATGCAGGAACACAAACCGTTGCGGCTTGTGGATGCATGTGTGATCTGGTGCATGAGCGCGTGCATCACGCCATGTCGTTTTCTGACACAGTGATGGTTGCTTCATGTGCCAGCCGTGTGAGCCATGCTTCAGTGTTGCATCCATGTGAATGGGCGTGCCTCATCATGTTGGGTAGAGGGCATGTGCGCGGCTCTGTGTGTTACACTGAGATAGACCAGGGCCCCAGCAGCGCCGAGGAGACGAATGTCACCACTGTCACTACCTGTGGCTCTGTGTGTTACACTGTGATTGATCAAAGCCTCACCTGTGGCTCTGTGTGCAGATCGAGCAGCCGACGGAGGACGAGGTGAAGGACTGGGCGTGGCACAGCAGCGTGGGCAGCGTGGACGACGAGGTGCTGCGTGTGATTGGCGCCGACAGCATCTCCTTCGTGTTCAGCCTGCACGTGCCCGGCTGTGAGGTGCAGGAGGCCTGCGGCATCGTGCCCGGCGGCCGGGGGGCGGCCGGGGCCAGCGGCGGCGGCGCTTGTGGTGGGGGCCGCGGAAGGCTGGGTGCTGGTCGGTGCGCTCCTGTGCTGCCACAGCTCACATGGCCTGTGGTGTCTGTGTATGATTACCTCGCCGTATTTGTGAAGTAAATGCTGGCATATGATCGAGCATTGACAGGAGCAGATGTGGCATGCAGCGGGTGTGCATGCGTGCCACGCCGTCGACCTTGCTGCAGGGCAGTGTGGCGTTGCAGCGTGGGAAATGTGTTGGCGTGGTGTGCTTGCAGGTTGGGAGGCGGTACACAACGGACGCTGCTGGCGAGGAAGTCATGCCCTGCTGGCAGCATGGCAGGCACACAGCACACAGCACGGCCGTCTCAACGGCCCAGTGTGGCGGCAAGTGGGCAGCGGCGGCCCAGTGGGATCGCGCCGCGCCGCACCGGGGGGAGTGTTGCAGCAGTTCCACGGAAGAGTGCACCGGCTGCAGCACTGCACAGCTATAGCAGTGTGGGTGCGGAACCTCACTCTAGGCAAGGTGTGCACAGAATCACTGTGTGAGGTTTTGGTGCGTGACCGCACTGGTGGCATCCTCGTCCTGCATGCGGTGCGGACGCACGATTTGGGTGTGCGTGCAGCAGACCGCGCAGCCAGGACGGTTGCATCGGCAGGCTCATGTTTGACCACTGCTCGTTCATGAAATAGACCGCATCATGCGGACATGTGTGAATCTGATCCGCGTTTGCAACAGTGCCTCGTTGCACGGAGATCTCTTGGGCACTGTTGTGAAACATTTGAGATGCATCAGCAGAACGACCTCATGGACTCGACAGCGTGAGAGGTGATGGGCTTGTCTTGCGCGAGCAGGCGATCGTTCAAACACGCATTCGCAAACAGGGTCCATCGTATAACGAATTGTACGATAGCCCTTGCCAATGTCAAACGAGGTGTGCGGTCTCGGTGCTGCAGGTGTTGACGAAGCCAGGCCAACGGGTGACGAGAACGAGGGGGGCACAGGAAATGGTACGCGCATCCCAGGTACTCACCAGGCTTGACTTCACTGCTTGTAAGAGCTTTATTGCTTACAAGAGCTTTGATTCGACACGCTGAGTGTTGCATATGCCGCAGGAGTACGTTACAGCTCACATCAAGCTCCCGACGTCAAGATCACAAAGCGAAAGCTCGCAGAAACGTCTGCAGCGCATGTCAATGAAGCTGATGATAAAGTAGGGGGAGCTGAGAATCGCTCCGGGAAGCGGGTGTTTGTGAACCGCGCCCCTCTTGTCGACCAAGATGATGACGACTTCGTCGCCTTACCAGTCGATTGTTGACCATTGTTGGGTTGGAATGCCCGACCACAACCAGATTTTAATTGTTTGACTGTCTCATGTCACGGTTGAAAGTGTACTTCCAGCTGAGCGTTTGCAATGAACACAGCATGGGCGGGAGCCAACAACGACATGCACTGATTGTGCAGCGGGCGAGGCACATGCAAGTTCGGTGACATATATATGTCTTTGCATACGAAACGACACGTTATAATTCAGTGTTGAAGTGCATGGGTATGATGTATTGGTATCGAGTTCGTGTTTAGCGACGCGAGACTTCTGCGCTCGAGAAAGCTTTGGCTGACCGTGACATGGCTAGGCGCGTGCCCTGATTCAGTGCGCGCGGCGTCAAGTCTCGGTGACATGCCAGCGGTCCAAGGTGAAGCTTCTACATCACCAACAGGCAATCGGAATTGTTCAATTATTTCCTGCATCGTTATTGTTCATGTTCTACAGGCATTGTAGCCCGGCCAGGGAGCGTTGTTGGCCTTTGTTCTGCCGGTGGCGAGTGGTTGGTTTGTAGGGGCCAACAGCAGAGGCAGTTATGGAGGGGAATGATGACACCGGATCGGCTGTCAGTGAGCGTGAAGTTGCTTCTGTGACGTTGAACTTGGCCCGCCTTCATGACTTGATCGATGACCGACGCGCAACCGCTGTCCAAGCAGCGAGGACATTCTGCCACGAAGAACATATACCGTCAGTAGCGATCCTCTCTAATGGATCTTTGCAGGCATGTTCTCCGACTTTAGCAGCCTGTATCTGCTTTCCATTGAGTGTCATATCACAAGGCTTGAATTCTAACGACTGCGGCAAAGACAACTTCCAAAACAGAAGCACAAAAGCAGCATGTGTACTCCGAATGCGTACTCGGCGCATAGAAGGCTTTCATGCTGGGAATTGCTGCGACGACATGCTTTCCGCTGAATACAGTGACAATTCTGCGAAGACTTTGACTTTGCACGCCGTAGGCATCCGTTACAGAACCGACTATATTAGATTATGTCTGCTGGTCTTGCGCAACGCAGGTGGTGAGGCTGTCGTCCATCCAGTTCCACTCAGTGTTGTCGCACTGTGCTGCCTGCCGGCAAAAGCTGACAGATACAGGAGTCTGTCATACTTTAATACATATCTCAGCTGTTGCTGGCTCTGCTCTAACTTGATCTTTTACTCCAGCGGACTAGCAACGGACATGTGTGAGTGCAGGTCCGCATACCCATGCCCGATATTCTGGCAGCCATAGAGGACATATCCGCATCTCCTGTCGCAGAAGGCATCAGTAATGGTGGGTATGTTGACCTTGACCCAGCGACCATCACTCCTGAGGGCATGCACCTGCTACAAGCATGTTTTGTGAATCGGGAGCTGAAGATGGCAGAGGACAAGGTCTGGCATGCCATGGCTGTCTACTTGTGAACTGTTACTGCCCAGGTCACAGTCGGTGAGATTTTGCGGGTGTTCTGCAGGCTGTCCATTTGCTGCATATTTGTATTCAACTGAGGATCGACCATCTCTTTGTTTGTCTTGATGAGCAGCCAGACACCTACGTTACTGACACGAACTTCCTTGCCCTGACAACCTGCCTGTTTGACCATGACAGAACTCGTGGTCGTCTGCTTCAATTTTGTCTACATCGACTCTACAGCCTGTGGCCAAAGCTCGTCACCCGCTGCCCACGGAGCCTGCGCCAACTGCTGGAGTCATGTGCGAATGCTCCATTCAGCGATGTCCTGGTGGATGCATTCAGCCTTTGTGCGGACCCGAACTTTGGTGGCTGCTGCAATGCAAGGTGTGCTTCGGCAATTGCAGTCATTGCAATCAACAGGTGCCATGGCATGCACTGCAACCCCGCTGCCTCTCATCGGTGCTACGCTTTCATGACAGAAACATCCGCCTGAACGACTCTCCTGCGATGTGCCTTGTATGAACGCGGCTTGCATGTCATGTTTAGGAACTCGTTCTGAGCGGCTGGCCGATCTGGCCTGACACAAGAGCACTCTACTGTAATCACTAGTGGCCAGTGGCCAGGGTATACTCAAGGCATCAGCAAAGTTGTCTGTGGCCTATTCCAACGTTGCACAGTCAAGACATGCTTTGTTTGATTGAGAGCACGTGCACGATTGATTGCTGTGCACACGTAGGATCGACTGAGGCCTGTGAGCTATCTGCATTTCAGACCTAGTCGGAGAACGGTTGTTCTCAGTGCTAAATCGCCAACCCTGCTGCTGGTGTAAGGTCACACATCCACATTGCACCCTTGCTGGATTATCACCAAGTACAGTTTGCTGCTGCTGATGCCGTTTTCATGCTGCACCTTGTGTGTGGTCAGTGTGTGGTGCTCGGTCCAGATGCGTCCAGCTGCCATTCCTGACCCATGCAGGCATCAGGCAAAACTCCTTGACAGTGTCTATGGCTGTAGTGACTGCCACAACAGACACACCCCAGCTGTTCCAGTCAGTCAATTCGCACGAGCACGATAGCATTTTAACGTTTTGATGTGCTCGAGGGGCATGTGCCTCCATGTATTCTTGTGTTTGGAACTACTGTTCAAGCGTTGTTGCAATCCATCAACCCATCAACATGTGGTTGCAATCCACCGATTTTCATGCTTTTACAGTTGGTCATTGTGAATGCCATGCCCGTGATCACACATACAGTGTGAGCCTAAGGTGTTGACCTCAACATGGGTCAGCCACAGAGCACATGCCTGTTCATGGCTGGTGGTACCACAGTGCCTGCAAGCTCACCTGGCACCCATGTAAGCTGGGTGAGAACCTTGTCATCCCAAATCATGCTGGTTCACCCACCCTCACCCTGCAGGCTCTGCAAAATGGTCCCCCCGACTTGCGACAATATTACTAGCCTTGTCATGTGCACCTCATTCTGTGAGCCTGGCCTTCCTCACACGCACTCGCTGCATGCGCTGCCACCCATGCAAGCAGGCACATGCAGCCCCTTGACTCCGAGCAGCTCCACACAACGTGCACAGCCGCAAACAAACTACGTGCCCCGCTGCTATGCGATCGAACCTGCTCTGGCATGCGCGTCAGCCTCTCACGGGCGGGCCCAGGAAGCCGGGCGCCTTGCTTCCACCCATCATGCCAGTACAGCGCTCTGGTGTGCGCTCTGATGTGCGCACCGGCTGCAGGGGGGGCTACGGCATGCTGCTGCACCTGCTGCGTCGGGAGCACACGGAGGCGCAGTGCAAGCACTTCCAGTCGGCAGTGACGCGCATCAGCAACCTGCAGCACAAGCCCCTCGTGCTGCTGCCGTACCTCTTTGCCAAGCAGCTCTGTCCCAGCGGCCTCACGTGCCCGCACTGCCACGCGCACCTCCTCTACATCCTGCTGCGCACCAAGTGCACGCCGACGAAGGCCGGCGTCGTGACGGAGATCCACAACAGCGCGAGCAGCTGCGTCGTCATCTGGAAGGTTCCGCGCTTCCGGCAGCTCAGCCAGCCGACGTACAGCTTTGACTTCCGGACGCCGCAGAACCGCGTGCTGCACATGCGCATCGATCCCCGGGTGCGCCCCACCACCACCCCACCCCCCCTCCCCCCCCCCCCCCCCCCGCCCCTCGCCTGTGCAAGCGCCATGTATTTCCGCTCGCAGAACCTGCGGATTCTGACAGCGGCACATCGGACAGAGTGGCATGGCAGATCAGCAACTGCGATGGATATCGAGCACATTTGCGCTGCGCACAATCAGGCTCCCCAAGATGGACCCTGAATCACACCGTCATGGGCCACATGTGACCTTGCAGCAGAGGTCGGTTCCGCACGCATGCAGACCTTCCCGCATGCATGCAGGGGTTTGGTCGGGGCCGGGACACGCACCTCTCCGTGTTCTTCAAGGAGTCGCAGGCGCTCGAGGAGGACGTCAACTTCCACTTTGTCCTCGGCGTCACTTCGAGCAGCCAGGACGCGTTTGTCAAGCCGATGCTGAACTGCGTCCTCTCTAAGAGCCGCCGCGAGTACACCGGCCGGCAGGCGTTCATGCCGCTCGACATGATCCAGAACGGCGGCTACATCGAGGCCGACGGCAGCCTCCTCATCATGCTCGAGATCGTCGAGCTGCCCTCTGAGGCCGCCGCCGAGCAGTGACGCGGCCTCAGCACGCAGCGCAAAGCCCCGCGGCGCCGCACAGCACAGCGCAGCAGTGGCTCGGGAGGCAAGGGAGGCCGCGTCGCGGCCGCTCCGGCTGCGGAGCGTCGACATGCCACCCACGCTGTGGCCGCTGTGGCCGCGTGCCGGCGGGCCGGTGGCGCGCTGGCCGAAGAGCAGCGGTTTGGCCGAGGGGCTGCGGCATGTGTTGAGCCGGCGGCGTGCTTCCTGCAGACGAGGCCGATGGACAAGTGCGATGCTCAGCCGTTGGCGCAGGGAGCGGTCAGTTGCAGGCAGGTCGCGCGCGTGCGCCTGGCCGGCATGCCGGGCAGTGGGGTGTGCCAGGCGGAAGTGGTGTTCGGCAGGGCGTGCTGTCTGGCGTTCGGCCGTGGGTGGTTGAATCCCGAGTGCAGCGTCTGTTTGCTACATTGTCGATGCTGGCTCCGGTGTGGCATGTGCCGTGATTGGGCCTGGCGCCAGCTCTGATGTGCACGCAGGCAGTGCTGTGTGATCAGCCAGTGGAACTGCAGCTCTGTTCGCAGCCCGGCAATCCCGTGGCAGGGCAGTAGGGCTCATCCCAAGGCCCTTTGGGACATTGCGCAAGGAGGCTCTCCCTGGTGCAGCAAGCTGCCAGGGTAGGGGCATGCATGCACATGACCTTTTCCATGCCTGAGTTGCAGCAGCAGGGTAGGGTAGGCCTGTTGTATGCATGGTGGCTTGAGCACTGTGAAGCATACACGTGCTATTATGGCTGTAGGCGTACTGGTGGTCTGACTTTATGTGGCATGCATAGGAGTTTGGCTAGGGGTGAGCTGATCAATGGGGAAGTTTGTGTGATGCTCAGACCCTGTCTTGTCAGATGCATCACTGCAGAGCCAACTTGGAACTTGCTGCTGCTGCCCCTCAACCACAGCACCTAGTGGAAGCCAGATGCAGACCTGTGCTGCTGAATGCGGTTTGCCGCATTTTGGTTGGAGGCATGCTCACAGCGTAGCATGTGGGCTATGGTGGGAGTCATGCTCACAGCGTAGCTTCTTGGTCTTGGTCGGAAACCAAGTGGTGAGTGCCGTCATTGGCATGTATGAAAAAGGATGAGTTCCTATGATTTGCGGGCTGTTGGATCACAGCGTGCGTGTCCACAGCAGGGGTTGATACTGGACTGTGAGGGCACCCTGCCGGTTTCTCCAATGTTCTGCATTGTTAGCAGGACTGGTGAGGGCATAGGTGTGTCAATGTTTCAAGCAACTGACATACCAAAGCATTCTGAGGTCTCTGCGGGAGCCAGTTTGAATGACTTGGGAGCGTTTATGAAATCATGAACATGCAGCCAGTGTGAAGCCATGCATGCACAGTGCCAAGTTGCCCGATGCATCGGGATGCGCATCCACGCCAGATCCTGGCGGCCAACAATTCAGACCCAGATGCCAGTCAGAAACCTCCTTTTGCAGTAACCCGTCAGTTCATCATGCGCTGCCTAGCACTTACTCTCGTAGCGTTGCCAGCCCGTCACATAACCACCTGTCATTTCTGTGCTTCCGCGGGACCCCAGTGGCAAGCTGGATGGATGTGAATCCCAAGCTGGCCTTGCTGCCAATGCTGTCTCGGGTCCCACAGCCCCCGACACCAGAACTGCCAACCAAGACAAGCTGCACGTTTAGCTGCGTCTCTTCACTCTAGACACAGTGCATTCTCAGGTTGCAAGACATACTCGGTTGACATCTGCTCAGGAACTGCATAACGGCTACACTGAAACTCTCAAACTTGCACCCAGGAAATCTGGGTCGCAGCAGCCAGTCGCTGCACATCGCTTCTGCAGTTTACTGCACAAGCGCCACAACAGCCTGTCTCCATGGGATGCACCCTGGCACTCGCCGCTTTGTTTCTGCTGCCAGCTACCAGAAGTCCGTGTGGCCGGGCTTGCGGCGCCCGAAGCCTGTAGGCCTGCGGGGCCTCAAGTCAAAATCAAAGGCGTCATCATCCGTGCCGCTTGTACATCCCCAGGGATCTGCAGCACAAACAGCTCATGTCACAGTGCTGCACATCACTGTCGTCCTGGGTTGCAGCCAGGCGCAGGTCGCATTCCAATGGCAGCACTACGTCCGATATGCCAATGTGCTGTCCAGGCGGTCACAAGTGCGCACAGCAAAGCACATGGCGGGCAGCTAAACTCCAGGCTTGGCCACACCCGCACAGCAGCAAAAAAAGTGCAAGATGTCAGCAGCGCTGCTGTCCTAGACTAGCCACAGCCACGCTGGCTAGGTACGGCTGCAATGGTTTCAACGATTCTATAGCGCATGTGCCTCAGGGGAGGCATGTGAGCGTGGGAGCAGGCGCGGTTCTAGCTGGTGCGCAGGTGCACGCACAGGTGCGGGATGGAGAGGGGGGGGGGGCGGCGCACCGAAGCCTGCACTGCTGCTGCCGCCGAGCTGCATGGCACACTTGTCGCGCTTGGTGTCGTCGGAGAGTGTGGTGAAGGCCTCGTTCACACTCTTGAAGAGGTCGTCGGCCGCAGCGACGACGCGGTCGCGCAGGCCGGCATCGCGCACCGTCAGCGGCGGCCCGCTGAGGCTCGCGGCAAAGACGCAGCCAGTGCGCGCTTTGTCCGGGTGGTACACAAGCGCCAGCCGCCGGTACGCCGCCTTGACCTCTGAGCCCTGCAGCACTGGCGGGGTGGGGAGTGTGGCCACGCGTGGTGAGCATGCTGTCGGTCACACGGGCTCGAATGTCTACCTCCGCCAGCACGTAGTCCAGACTCCGGCTCTGGTGGGCACCCTCCGGGCGCAGACTGTGCAGTTGCTCTGCAGCTGTCGTCCTACGGTGCCATGTTACATAGTCGGTCCACCACTGGACCGCAGGCAACCCGAAAGCATGCATGCATGAGGGAGGGGGGTGGGTTGGGGGGGGTAAATGGCGACGCTGATTGACTACACCGCTGAGCCGAATGGCAAATGCCAGCCGGGGCGTGCGGCTGCGCACCTTGGCTGTGAGGGGCAGGTGCAGCATCCGGAAGTGGTGCGGGGTGGCGCCGCGGGCCTCGGAGATGCGGAGGTCGGCGATGCGGCGGCGCAGCGTGGACCGCGCCACGGCGCCGCCGTCGGCGGACTGCAGCTGCTGCAGGAAGTCGAGGGCGGCGGCGGGGCGGCGCACGGCCTCGTGCAGCGTGGCGAGACGGGCGAGGACCTTGGAGAAGGTGGGGTCGAGGGCGCGCGCGCGGCCGCAGTCTGCTAGCGCGTCGACCCACTTCTCCTGCGCCTGCAGAACACGGCACCCAATGCAGCACCAGCACGCGACATCAACATGCGGAACAGGGCTACACTGGAGGCCACATCGCCACTGCTCTGTCCGGCACTCCCCTTCAGCGACAGCACAGGGGATCACAGCCGCATGTGTGTGGCTGGATAACTCACGTCACCAATGAGCGACGGACGGCAACGTTTAGCCCTGGACCAAAAAGTGTGAGGTGGCCCCTGCGCCAGCGCTCCCACAGGGTGCAGCACCGCCCCGACCGGCAGTCACTGGGCGCCATGATCGCTGGTAGAGCACAGTGCAGGGAGCTGGGCCGAACCTGGTACGCGGCAGCGCGGTTGCTGTGCAGCCGGGCCCAGAACGCCGGTGCCGCGACGCGGCGCTCACCGAGCGCGAGGGTGTATAGCCGCGCCGCCTCTTCGTACCGCTTCTCCTCAAACGCCTTGTTGCCGGCGCTGCGGCCCTGCAGCACCTGCCGCAGGTCCGCCAGCCGCTCCTTCACGTGCGCGACCGCCGGCAGCGGCACGCGGTGCCCGAGCGAACCCCCCTCCAGGCCCCGCTCCACCCCCGCCTCCCCACCATCGCCGGCCCCACCGACCCGCTCCAGCTTCTCCAGGTCGCGCAGCCCTCCGTCCAGCCGCTCCACGCACTTCTCCAGCTGGCCCTCTGCGTACAGCGTTTCGCACTGCACCCACCAAGCTTGCTGCCGCGCACGTGCCGCGTCGCCCCCGGCTGCCGCACGCCCGGCCGAGATCGCGGCCGCCTCCGCCTGCCGCCAGCGCCCAGTACGCAGCAGCGCGGCAGCATGCAGCAGCTTGGCGTCAAACGCGTCGGCCGCGCGCTCCAGCAGCGCCCTCGCGTTGCACAGCACGGCCTCCGCGGCGTCGTCGTCGGCGGCAGCGGCGACCGCCGCCCATGCGCCATCGAGGTCGGAGCAGAACTGCCTGACCTCTGCGAGGCGCTGCGCGAGCGCGTGGGCGTCCGCCGAGCCGACCTGCGGCCGTGACAGCGCCGCGGACAGCAGCGAGTCGGCCGCGGAAAACTCTCCAAGTCGGAGGTAGCATTTGGCGGCGCGCTCGACGGCGCGCGTGAACCAGGGCTGCACCTTCAACGCTTGCATGCAGTCGGCAAGCCCCTCCCTGACCCGGCTCTGCACATGCATCTGCCATCACCAAGCATCAAGCTGCGTCACCAGCTCGTCCAGCACACCCACAGTTACCGGGAGCCGCTCTTGGTGTGAATATACTGTCAACAGCACTGTAGAGAGACAGCAAAGGCCATAGCGCTGCCGCGCATCCTCACGTGACGCATGACAGAACTCTGCCGTGCAGGTGCTGGCCTGCCAACATGCACAGGTACACAGGGATCATGGCAGCAATTGGCTACAAGCGCAGCGGCACCTGCATCATGCGTGCAGCCGCGCGGTTGCCGAGGAGCAGCGCAATCTGCTCCGGGGGAGCGGCGGCGCCGGCCGCTTGCAGCGCCTTGACGCTGCGTGTGTACATGTCTTCCGCCTGTGGCCACTTGGTCTCTTTGAAGAGCATGTTGCCCTTGCGTCGCAGCTCGTCGGCGGCGCCAAGCGCGGCGGTGGTGGCACTGGCAGCGGTGGCGGCGGCCGGGTCGGCGCCGGCCGGCTGCACGTTGGGAGGCACGTCGTTCTCCTTGGCCTGTAGCAGGGCCACCAGTGAGCAGGCGTGCGGCAGCGGTGTGTGTCTGTTTCTGCTGTGCACGTACACTCACTGAGGCAACACTTCACTCATGCATCCGATCTGAGTCAGTGCAGCCACTGCCCGCTGCATCGAGCCGGCTGCACCATCACCATGCACGTGCCGGCCGCGTGCGAGAAGAAATTAGTTGCGGCGGTGCTGAACTAAAGTAACTCGACATCCACATGCAGAGCCGGGATTCAGTGATGCAGGGTGCGGCACTCGAGAAGGGTCAGGAAGGCGTGCCTTATGCCCCCACGGCTGCGCGGGGCGGGCGCCGGGAGAGTGGCGCGGCGTGCGTCTGGCAGTGAAGCGGGGCCGCGGCGGCGAGTGCACAGCTGTGGGCGCCTCTGCTGGCTGCGGCACACCCGGGGGTACCTCTGTCGACATTGGTGACAGGTGCGGCACCGGCTGCCCCCACAGGCCGCCTGCGGGCGCGGGGGTGCGGTGCACCTCCGCCGGTGCCGGCGCCACGGCGGCGGCGCCACCGCTACTGTCACCGGCACCCGGTGCCATGCGTGCGCAGCCACCGGAGGAGCGCTCGCTGTTGGAGGAGTGCCCGTCGTGCTCGCTGTCAGAGTCGGGGTCCCCACGCGGCTGCGGTCGAGGCTGCGGCGCGGCGGCTGCAGCAGGAAACCAAGTGGGTGGCTGTGCAGCAGCCGGGGCCGAGGACCGGAACTCTCTGCTTGCTGCTGCTGCAGGCGCCGCCTCGCCCGCCGCATGGATGTTCTCTCGATGGCGCCTGCAATCAGCCGTACCATGGTCAACAAAGGGACACACTCCTTCCACCCAGTGGTACACGAGCAATGCATGACCAGAAGCATGGGCACGGGAGCAAGGACATGCTGAGGTGCATGTCTACACTACCATAAACTTACAGCTGCGAACTGTGTGGCGCGCTCGTGTACAGTGCATCCGCGGAGGCACACCTTTCACAACATCTGCGTCAAAGACCATGTGAACAAAGGGATGGGATGCTAAATGCAGGGTCAGTGCGCATGCAGATCTGGATCCGTCCAGTGACTACACAGGCCAGCACAAGACCGTCTGCACAGCCGGAAGTGTCACAAGACGTACCGAAAGACTCTGCCTCCTCGCCGGCGGTGTCCGCTGCCACTCATGGCAGGCATGCCAAACCAGTCCTGGGCATCGCCAGGGCCGCCAAAGGGACTGCCAGCTGTGCTCGGGCCGTCGGTCGATGGTGGTGTGGCACCTGGTACAGCGGGGACATCCCGGGCTGCCTGGAAGACGGGCGTCTTGACCTCCACAGGGGGGGCCGCCGCTGCAGCAAACGGGTTCCGTGGCTCTGCCGCACCGTCGCCTGCAGCTGCAGGTGGCACGCCGGTGCGCTGCAGGGGCGTGAGCGGGGACCCAAATGGGTTGTGGGCGGGCTTTGCGGGCTTCGCTGTCGGGGAATGAAACGAGGTCCCCGTTCCACCAGCCACACCTGCTGCTGTGTCTGCAGAGGTGGAGGGGCCGGCAGGTGCACCTGCTGCCGTGTCGCCTCGTGGGCCGCTCTTGCTGGGCTGCGCCTGGATGCCGGGCGCATCGCTGCTCGATGCCTGCCCCGATGGCGCAGCTGCCGCCTGGGCTCCTGGCAGCCTGCCAAAGATGCTTGCGCGGAATGCTGCTGCAGGGTCCAGGGGCTTGGTGGGCTTGTCAGGAGCCCCAGTAGGAGCAGGGTTGCGTGGATTGGCCGTGGTGGCAGCCGCAGGTTTTGCAGGCTCGGCATTGGCTGAGGTCGCAGGGCCAGCAGCACCAGCCGCAGTAGCAGCAGCGAATGGGCGCAAGAACGGAACGCCGGCACTGGGGCGCTGTGATGCCGGCTCTGATGCGGTGGCTGACTGCTCGGGCTTCTTGGGATGGGTACAGTCTGTTGCGGACAGTCCGCCCAGCCCGCCGGTGAACATCTTCGGGAAGGGTGCAGTGGGGCCGCTGGAGACAGAGGCTTGGGTCGCAGCTGCTGCAGGTTTGGAGGGAGCGGCACTCATGCCTGCAGCACCTGTGCCCGTACTGTTCCGCGCTGGTGCTCCAGCCAGAGCTTCCCGAATCACATCAGCCGACCTTGACGTGGTTGTCCTGCAGGCAGGCAGATTCAGATACTGATGCAGCAGTATGACTGCTGTCATATTTACAAGCAGCACAGCAGCATTAGCATGTGGTGGTGGCAGCATTTCAGGCAGTTTCCATCATAGTCTCCTTGGTCATACACAATATTGGTCATGCCCAGCATCATCAGTGCCCGGCATCATCAGCAATTGCAATGCAGCAGGAATGTGCTCACCTTGATGGCTTCAGAGGCGATTTACTTGTCTGGCCTGCTGACGTTCCTTGAGTGAACAGATTTGCGTCAACAGGTGGAGCAGGTGGTTTCGCTGCCTGGGCGGGAGGAAGAGGTTTCTCTGCCTCCGGAGATCCGACGAACTGTGCCCTTGGCCGATGGCGCCGGCCAGATCTCTTGCCGGGGGAGGGTCGCTTGTGTGATGGCTCAGTTTGAGAGTTGGTGCGGGCATCAGGAGCATTTGATCCTGATGCAGCACCAAATTTGAAGGTCCCTGCGTGATCACTACCACCTTCACCAGTCGCTGCTGGACAAGATGCGACCGGGGACGACTGTTCTTTGGAATGCACTGGGTTCTGGTGGGCAGCTTCCCTGCTTCGTGTGGACGGACCTGCAGCATCTCTGCCACCTTCATGCGCCGAGTCACCATCTGCTGCAGGCGACCAGTCCATATTTCCTGTGGAAGGCGGTGTTGGAAAGCTTGGCATAGACCGACGATTGGCATGAGCTGGTATGTTGGGTGTCGCAGCTGCACTTGGCTTCGCGGGCCGACTCCCTGCAAAGCACGTCCACCTTCAGAGCGGGTACAATATACCGGGAATATCGTGGTGACCCAATTGCGAGCATTCAACAACAGCCTGCTCCAAATTGCGTCGCGACAACAACAAAACAAAGTTGACATGCCAGCATACCTGCCGCAGACTGCCCAAGTGTGGCGAACGAGCGAGTCAAATCCTCAAGCTCTGTTTCGGATAAGACCTCCGCGGCCAGGCGCGCCATCTTCTGGCTCAGTCGCTCGGCCTTAGACTCCTCCAGAGACGTGGCGCCTAGCTCAAGCCTGTCATGAAAGAATTCCGCAAGACGCGCATCTTGATCACAGTTGCTTCCAGATGCGTTGATGTTGTTCTGTGCTGGCCCAGGCATTCTCACCCCGAAGAACATTGCCTCCCGCTCTCTAGCTTGCTTCCCCGAAGGTGATCGGGCGGCACCTTGCACGAACATCCGCAGGGATGTCGAGAGACTATTCAGAGTTTAGCGCATTCATGCGTTGGTCGGCATGGACCTGCGGTATCCCCATAGAACGTTCCCAGTGCTTCAACACTGCGGTCCCCAGCGTGGGCTACTCCTGCAAAGCCTATCTGATTCAGACCTTACCTATTGCAACAGTATGTACCGTTGTGGCTGACTTGACCTCAAAGCAGTAACTCGTGGCAGTTCATTATCCAACTTTCGCTTCTGAACGTTTACAGCATCGGCTACTGCATCACGCACTTCGGCACATGAACTTGGGTGATGCATGGTGTGACCGCTTTACACTCCATGGTCCGAATTTTGGTTTCGGGGTGCGGGGTTCGACAGCTGTCAGAAACGGTTCACCTGGACAGGCAAAATGGCTTGAGCACACACGGCCACTCGTCACGCCGGTTTGCATCCGCCAGCGCTCCTCCTCAAAGGCACAAGGCCTGTTCAGAGATGAGCGATGTCCTCGTTTTCTCTTGTACAGCGGCCCTGCTGGACGCTGTCTGTACTACTGCGGCATTTATGGTGGCAGGTATCATCGCCCATTGTTAACACATGACAACATCGTGAGTGACATGTGCAGCCATGAATCTCCGTACACAACGCCTGCACCACAACAAACCACGTAGGATTTAGAACAGAGATGAAGGCAAAACCTCAATCATAAACATCGGCTTCAAACTGGCCACACAAGAAGTTGCCAGACCAAGATGATCATTAGGTGTCGACTGCTGGATCTCACCTCAGTGATGACAATGACACTGATGAGCATCAGCCCAAGCTCAGCATACAGTATGGCCACTGCCCTGACCGCAAGTGTGTCCACACAGACCTGTAACGGCTTTGCCCACCTCGACAGCGCCATGAAGTGCAGTCGGATGTAATATTCGCTGCACGCCGCACACAGGAAATTGGCGTATTAAATACAAGTTGGCAAGCGTTGTGCAGTGCACCACTGACTCCGCGTGGACAATGCTACTGATTATGCTGCCCTGCTGCTAGCTGAACTAATTTGTGAGTACTTGCGACCCACATGATGAGGCTCGTGTCACCTTGATCAGCCTGCAGAGCCCAAGTGAGGCCAAGCGACGATCCTGCAAGGTTGGTGTGCGAACCAAACTGTCTTGCAGTCTCGAACGAGAGAGAAGGGAGAGCCTGGAAGTGCTAGGATTTCCTTTACGTCACACAAGGAGCAGGAGCGACACCGGCAGGCATATTGAGGTGGGTCCTCGGAACCACCGGTGATTCGCACAGCTGCACTGTGCATGCATCGCGCTTGCGAACCTGTCTGCTACTTATAGACCTCATAGTTTCAGACTTACCAACAGTAAGTGTTCGATGCACGCATGCGTATGCACAGAAGCGTGCTGTCCCAAGCGCTGTGCAAAGGGTATGGACTTGGGTGTGGGGCGAAGAAGAGCGTGACGCTGATTGTCTTGGACCAGACCACCGATCACCGCCTGCCCAAGTCGTAACTTGCAGGTGCAGCTCAAATCCAGAACTCACGCCGAGCGTCTCCCGGGCTTCGCGCCATTTGGTGATGGCCGCGACCCCACGAGCGCTGTACGTAGCCTAGCGAGAAGCCTGTCTCCTGCTTACAAACTTACCTAATGGTGAGGGCGGTATACACACGTAGCCTGCTGTGGTTATGCGTCGTTTTCATGGCAGCTACACATCTGAGCAGCACAAATGAGCTGTTGGTTGTCGATGGGTACGCAACGCGAGCAAGTCGCTGTCATGCCTCAAGCAAAATCAAACAGGATATGGCAGCCGCCATATGTGATGGTAGTGTTTGCATCTGTGTCAAGTGTCGCAACCAACTCGCTATAGCATGGACACGAGGTGGAGCCTACTGCACGCATGGCGTTTGAAGCGGGCCACGGAATCCTGCAGAAGTGGCAGCGGACGGCTCAGCGCCACGATAAGCAGTTTACACCGTAATAATCGCTTTTGCTTAATTGAAGACGGGAGTGATTGTCGGTCTTTCGGTGTACCCTTTCTTATCCCTCGATTCCTGAGCAGGCTTGCAACCTTCATGATGGCACAACTGTGCACGTTTGTACAGGGCACGGCGCGCCCGGCAATAACGCGCAAAACAGTGTTGGCTGCTTCTGTAGCATGTAGGAGTAGTTGTGCGCGTTTCGTTTCGACCTATTCTTTGAGATCGTCTGGCCGACCTCAGAAATTGCACACTCGCGCGATGGCGTCCGAAGCAGCCACGGCAGACCCTGCGCTGTTGGAAACCAATCCATTGGTTATCGCTGACTCTCAGGTGCGCATTGCTCTGTGTCAAGGTTGTAACGGCGCGCTCTGAAGGGCCCGAGTGCGCGCCATAGGCAGGTTCTCTGTGCCGTGCTGCGTTCGCAGCAGCACACGTTGCTGTGCGGATCGGAACCATTGTATTCTATAAGATTTGCCACCTTGGTGGCGCAAAAGTTGCAAGCATGAGTCACCCTTGCCTGATGTCGGTACTGCTGGTCCACTTGGCAGTGAAAGAATGGCCAGGTCGAAGGATAGGCGCCACAGCCAACGATGTCATGCAGATTTGACGTATGTGATGTACTGATGTATGCAGAACGAGGTCTTCCCCCGCTGGAACGAGGTCAAAGCGGAACACGTCAAACCTGGGATCCTTCACATCATTTCCGAGTTGAACTACGACCTGACGGAGCTCGAAGCCAGCGTTAAGCCCACATGGGAGGGCCTGGTTCAGCCCTTGGAGCGCATCGCAGATCGTATCGCACGCTCTTGGGGGACCGTGTCCCATCTCAAGGTGGCCTTCCATCCATGGGTGTACGCGCGCGACAGCGGCGCCCCAACGCTATGTCCGTGCAGAATTGTCCCTGCTATACCCTGTTACTGTTTCTTTGAGTCGTCGTGTGCGATCGCAGGCAGTCAAGGACACGCCTGAACTCCGAACGGCTGTGGAGGAGGTTCAGGGCGACCGCGTGAAGCTGTCCTCCCGAATGAGCCAGTCCCGACCTCTATATGAGGCGTTCCAGGCGCTGAAAGATGGCCCGGACTGGGAAAGTCTAACAACGGCCCAGAAGCGCATCGTCGATGGGGAGCTGCGCGACTTTGTGCTGGGGGGTGTGGCACTGGACGGCAAGGCATGCTTCTCAACCTGGTTGTGATTACACTCCAGAAACATGCTGCCTTTCGTGAGACCCATTTGGGGACGACAATCGCTGCATATTCGAGGAGAACAGCAATGCCAGATCTGAAGCACAAAGCATCATGTCAACAGCAACAGTGCGGTGGGGGAGGAGATGCATCTAGTTTGCACTACATGCACATGAATGCTTTATGAAGCGCCATCTCGCAGATGTGCTCGTGTTCACACGCAACTGTACAGTCACAGGCCAAGAATCATCAAGAAGACTGTGCAGGCGAAGCAGCGCTTCAATGAGATTGCGGAGGAGCTCACACAGCTGAGCACGACCTTCAGCAACAATGTGCTCGACTCCACCAAGGCCTTCAGCAAGCTGCTGACAACCCAGGAAGAAGTCGATGGCCTTCCTGCATCTGCGCTTGCCCTCATGGCTCAACAGGCCAAGGGCAAGGGGCATGACGAGGCAACAGCAGAGAACGGACCTTGGCTAGTCACACTGGACATCCCCTCATATCTCCCGGTTCAGGTGCATTCTCACACAGTTCATCCTGTACGCATTGCTTTACCGTCACCAATTGTCCCAGATTGCATTTTACACCACTCTTTCCGCCACATGTCCTCTGCTTGCTCAACCGCAGCTCAGCTGGTGGCGGTGCATCAACAGTATACATGCTTTCCACCTCAATGTGCACTCTGAGACCCGACCAGTTGGTTACTGCTGACTAGGTCCAGTGATCTGACAGCATGTGTTCAATGTCATCTATGTGAAGGCAGCAGGCGTCGATCATCGCCTGATCTCACGGCAGCGCCAGCTTTCAGTGCACCGGAGGCAGAACTTCCACACGGCAGGACCAGCTTGCAGGTGCACTGCAAGAACCGAGCGCTGCGGGAGGAGCTGTACCGGGCCTTCATCACTCGTGCCAGCTCCGGTGACAAAGACAACACGTCCGTCATCGAGAAGATCCTGAAGCTGCGTAAGGAGCGGGCGGGGCTGCTGGGCTACTCGTGCCATGCAGAGGTCTCCATGGCCTCCAAGGTGCGGCCTCAGCCGCCCTTTCAGACGATTACCGGCCTGTCAGCCCAGCAACCTGGTTGAGCACATCGAACATGTCCCACTCTGGTAGCACATTGAGCACGTCCTGGCCATGCCCATGCCTCGAATGGAGATTCACAAACACGGTCAGCCCTAGCTCTTTAAGTTTGCGCTCTAGGTCTGTCCGACGTACCTGCTGGCTCGCTCGTGCCTGGGCCTGCATCAGAATCACTCGCCCGCAGTGCCTCTTGACATCACTCCTGTAGGCCTCTAGCCGGCCGATTTGCCTGCACTTGCACCTGCTGACTCGCCATCCTGTTCTCTTGCCAGTCGTGCCAAGTAAACCCTATCTCAGTTTTTGGTGATAGAGGCCGGGGTCAGCTGTGACCCTGCAGCCATGCTGCACAGATGGCTGACCTGGAGTCTGCCGAGAAGCTGCTGGAGGAGCTGCGGGTGGCCTCGTTCGAGGCCGGCAAGGCCGAGCTGCAGGAGACGCGGGAGTTTGCAAAGGAGCAGGGCGCGGACTACGACGTCATGAACTGGGACGTGGCCTTCTGGAGCGAGCGCGTGAAGCAGGCCAAGTTTGACATCAACGACGAACAGCTGCGGCCGTACTTTGCGTTGCCCAACGTCCTCGACGGCCTCTTCGCGGTACCGCCCCTCCTTCCACGCACACCATTGACGCTGCTGGGCCATTGATGTTCCTTGCCGCCCGGCAAATGGCAAGACATTTTGCGGCCTGTCCAACCTCGACCCTCCGGCTCTCCTGTCATTGCGTGGACAGCCAGACATCGATTGTGCCACAAAGACAGCCAGATGATCTGTCACGGTCCTGCCATGGCATCCACACGTGCATGCTGCGTGTGATCTCACAGAAACAAGGTGTTCGAACTGGTCATGATCGGCCGATGTCCGTGTGCAGCTGGCCAAGCGGCTGTTTGATGTGGACATCGAGGCCGTCGAAGGGCAGGTGGCGGTGTGGGACGACACAGTGCGCTTCTTCTGCGTGAAGCAGGGAGGCAAGCCCAAAGCCTACTTCTACCTCGACCCCTACTCCCGGCCTGCAGAGAAGCGTGGCGGTGCTTGGATGGACGAGGTGGTCTCGCAGAGCAAGCTCGTGCGCCCCTGACCGACCCTTTATTCGTGTTTTCTGCCTGCATTTCTGCCTCCGTTCTACCCCTCTACAAGCAGTGGTTATCGTTGCAAGGTGTGGCAGTGCCAAGTGTTTGTGTGTTCTGCCTCCCGTCAGCGCGCAGTGCTGGTGCATGCATGTCGTTTTGTGCCTGAAGTCGTATGTGGCACATGCTTGCGGGTGCGAGAGGCTGGTGGAGTGTGGCTCCGAGTTGTGGGCCGTGTGGCAGGGGCAGAGGCGGATACCTGCAAGCAAAGCAACCTTACAGGAAACCCTGCAAAGCAGGACATGTCTGGTTTCACTGGCGTTCTGATGCCCCTGCCCACACACGCTGTTTATGTCTGCGGAGTCGGTCTACGAGAGGCTGTCTCGGCAGCACCGGTGTGCCCATTTTCCCTCCATCCGGGCCACCGGGGGGCGTGCCACCGTGCCTGCACCGCTAGTGCCCCTGCACCCATTCACACCAGTCGGTGCAAACCCAACTGCACCGATAATTCCCCATCCAGAAAGGGCTGCATAGAGTGCACTGCCTCATGCGCCCGCAACTGCCTCTCGTGTCTACGACATGACCGTGGCAGAACGGCTGTCAATGGAGTCCATCATACTGCGTAGCTACAGTTTCCCCAGCGGCCAGCACACTTGCCTGCAGTATACGCTTGC
Source organism: Ulva mutabilis (assembly GCA_900538255.1). Taxonomy (NCBI): domain Eukaryota; kingdom Viridiplantae; phylum Chlorophyta; class Ulvophyceae; order Ulvales; family Ulvaceae; genus Ulva; species Ulva mutabilis. The sequence goes on along the minus strand of UNSF01000010.1, from coordinate 1,243,376 downwards.
CTGCGGCAGACTCGTAATCGTCCCCGAGCGTGCAGTGGGCACCGGACGGCCAGCAGGTGCGGCTACCGGTGGCACACATGGTGTGTAACCAGACGCCGCCAATCGGCGAGGACCCGTCGCTGATGACGTTCCGCGAGGTGGAGACGCTCTTCCATGAGTTTGGCCACGCGCTGCAGCACATGCTGACGGAGCAGCAGGAGGGCCTCGTCGCCGGCATCCGTGGCGTCGAGTGGGACGCTGTCGAGCTGCCCTCGCAGTTCATGGAGAACTGGTGCTACGACCGCCCAACGCTCTTCAGCTTTGCGAAGCACTACCAGACGGGCGTGGAGCTGCCGGAGGAGCTCTTCGAGAAGCTCAAGGCCGCCAAGTGTGCCCCTGCTGTCTCTGTACGAATGTCTTTGTAAGGGTGAAAGGATGTGGCCGCTCGTCTGTGGTGCGGCAGCAGCCTGTGGGGCTGGCACGGCGGGTCTGCCTTTCTGCCTGCCTCACCTACCTTACTACAAGGAAATAGCTGCTCGTCTGTGGTGCGGCAGCCTGTGGAGCTGGCACGGGAAGTCTGCCTTACTACCTGCCTCACATACCTTACTACAGTCTTTTCTCGTTTATCCGGTCACCTCTGGGTTTTGGGCTGGATGAACCCGGGAACCGGTTTTATGAGCACCGCCTCGAACCGGTCGGCCGGTCCGCAGCAGGTGGCGACCGGTTGTACAAGGAAGGGGCTGCTTGTCTGTGGTGCAGCAGCTGGTGGGGGCTCGCTCGAGGGGTCTGCCCGGGGCTCTGCGCTGTGTTGCAGCCGTGCACTGCCTCGTTTTGTGTGCCTTTGCGGGAAAGGTGAATTAGCTCAGCTTGGGCTGGCAGGTTCATGTTTGTCGCACAGGTGGAGTGGGTGCTTTGTGGCTGTCTGGCGGCATCTGGATCATGTTGTGTGTCGTCATTACCTGCCGCTGAGTGACAGATGCGCCCTCGCGAGGCCTCGCGGCTGTTCAGACGCAGTGACCTGTGCTCACATGTGGTGCACCGCCGTGCTACTGCTAGCTGGTGAATCCGCTGGGCTGAGATTTTCCTCTGCAACAGACATCCAGTTGAGGCAGCTCCAGTGCCGCTTGTCTGTGGCGCTGTCGTCGTTAGCCTTCAGCCTGTTCAGTGAGGCAACAGCGTAGCACTTGTCATTTGCTTCCTGAACTGGCTAAAACCTCTTGATGCTGACTTTGGTGCCAACTGGCTGAACTCCGATGTACAGGCATGTCTGAAACTGTACCGCAACGGTGATGTTGTTTTGTTTCAGCTTGTGTACGGCATTCAGCCATGGTCCATCTGTCTGATGCATCACCATGCTCGCTTGCCTCTCTGTTCTAGCACTTTGTGGAGCAGATCTCTGTAACGTTTCTCATGGCTGAGCATGATGCGGCGTGCAGGACGTACAAGGCGGCGAGCATGATGCTGCGCCAGCTTCACTTCTCGCGGTTGGATCTCGAGCTGCACAGTCGCTTCGACCCTGATGGCGATGAGAGCCTGTATGACTGCGACCAGCGCATCGCCGCGAATGTCGCGCCGCTGCCGCCCCTGCAGGAGGACCGCTTCCTCTGCTCCTTCCAGCACATCTTTGCCGGTGCGCCCTGCCTCCCAGTTGGCTTGCCTCTGCAGACACGAGGTCGAGCGAGGCTGGCATGAGCGCCCTTGCCATGCAAAACATTACGGAGACATGCGCCGCAAAGTGGTGGAACACGGAGGCAAGCGAGGCTGGCACGAGCATCCTTGCTTGCTGTTGCCTTTGCTGCTGCCGCTGCTGCATAACTGATCTCCGTGACTGCTGAGGACCACAGTTCCAGCCTCAACTGACACTAACAGGGGATGAGTTGCATTTGTGATGTGCACATTGGCCTGCTTTCTGTTGTGTTGTTGGGCCCAGTAATCAAAACACCATGTTGCATGGTGGTGCGGAGCATTTGTAATTCCCAGGTGCAACTGAATCTTAGTGCAGCACCAGAGGAGCATTGCTGCCCATGTGCGTGGACGGCCATGCTGTCTACGATATCGTGCTCTCAAAACAATCCCTGCTTGCCAGATACAGATGTGTGCCCTGCATGTGTGTGCGAGTGGGTCAGGGGCATGCCACATGAACTCTATAATTGTGGCTCATGTCCCCGAAAAAACAAGGAATATCCCCGAAAAAGGGCATCATGTGGCATACCCCTTACAGTGTGGCCTGGCCATGCAGGTGGTTACTCTGCTGGGTACTACAGCTACAAGTGGGCAGAGGTTCTCTCTGCGGATGCGTTTGGCGCATTTGAGGATGTGGGGCTTGAGGACGAGACGGCTGTCCAGGAGACCGGCCGCAAGTTCAGGGACACCGTGCTAGCACTGGGCGGGGGAGTAGACCCGCTCACCGTGTTCACGGACTTCCGGGGGCGGGGGCCTTCCACAGAGGCGCTGCTTCGGCACTCTGGCCTGACGCGCGTGTCTGCGTGAGCCTGGCGGTTTCCAATCGTGTCTGCGTACAGCAGGCAACAAGTGTGTTTAGGTGTCTTTCCTGTGCTGGTGCACGAACTGTGACAGTGCACACTGTGCTGCAGCCCTTTTTGCGAACCACTGTGCCAGTGCCACTGGCCCATGCTTGTCACGGATGTAATTAAGACCGGGTTGGTGACAAGAGTTATGTGTTCCTGTTACTTGTAAACTGGGTCATCTGTGCTTGGTGCGAGCGCGCTGCAACATCGGTTGTGGCGAATATCACGAGCAGCCGAATGCGCAGGCTAGATTTGCGTAATGACTGGATGCACTGAGCCGTACCCCGCGCAGACAAACAAAGAGTGGATGGGCGTGTCACAGCCACGTGTGCAGCGTGTCGGAAGTATGCAGAAACGGGCCAGGCAGCAGTGCCAGACACGGGCACACATGTCACTGCCCCTCCAGCCCGAATGGTTATTGATATGCTAGGATGTCTGGGAACAGCCGCTTATGGTTTCCATACCAGTTCGCGATAACGGTGTGGTATGCGCATGCTGGAGCCCCCTCACGCGAATTCGATCACGAGTCCTAACTGTACTTGAACAGAAAACACAGCGCTCTCGCTGAGGACCCAGAAGAGCGTCACATCGCACGAGTGCTTGCTATTTGCCTTTCTGCGTTTGTTGCGCAAGCGAGTGCAGACATCGAGCAGCTGGTTGTCATCCCGCACGAACACGGCATCGCGAGGCCTGGCGCGTGCAGAACGACCCATAACTCACGCACCTATGGTGTACAGTCATGATCGCGGCACACTTCGTTGGCGCCTCCCATGCAGCCATGGTCGACGTCAATCGGCAATCGCCGGGGCCCACCACCTCGCACACGTGTGCATGCGTGACGCATGGCGCAGATCCATCACGGCCAGAGGGTTGATGCACATCGTACCATCGCATGAGCAGCCAGCGCTGCAGCCTATACAAATACAAGGGCAGCGTCTCGTAACAGCGCAATCGATCATCGTGGGCGGCATATCTACCGTCCACTCGCGAATTGAGAATACCCGAGAGAAAGCCAACGCGAGTCCTTAGCACTCTTTACACATCATTTCATTCATTCTTAGTTTTCATCTCACCGTCATCATGGTGCTACAAGCTCGCAAGGCTGGAAGCAGCACGGGCTCCGCGGAGGTTTTATCGTTCAACGTCGAGGAGGTTGGCTTCGATCTGCATCCATGCCCCGACACCTTCCACGCAAAAGTAGCAAGCTGGAAGGATGAGACAGGCAGCTTTGTGCGTCTGAAGGAGCTGAAGTTGGAGGACATCCAGAAGAAGCAGGAGCGTGCGAAGCAGTACCGCCTGGTGAGAAGCCACACATGCTCACGCCTCTGATGCTAATCCAGCAGTCTAAATAGCCTGCTTCCATCCCCTCGTGAAAGGGTGGCTGCTTTGCGTGGCGCAAGCAACTCCTTTCTCACGCTCAGTGGCTTCCCCGTCCGCGCTATGCCTCCGTAGGGGATGGTTGCATGCCCGCACAAACCGGGCTACGACCTTCCTAGGTTTGTCCAGCTATGTGTTGCAGCTGCTTCGCTTAGAAAAACAACCGCTGTCCCAGCTCGCCTAGCGATTGTCTCAATTCCTACTGCCACGCGATGCGCGTTGCTGGTGATGACGCGACAACATTCAGCATGTGCAGGAAAGCCAGAAAGCAGTTGCATCACCACAAGGCAAACTGCAGAAGGCCCATGCGGTCGAAGAGCGCGCCATCAAATTGCAGAGGCTTCAGGTGTGTCGGAGCTTCGCAGCGTGTCTGGACAGCCTTCGAGGTCAGCCACGGGTACAATGCCTGGCATGCGCAAGCGCTCGCACCTCGATATCTAATATTCGTTCTGTTCCGGCTATAGCCTTGTTTTGCGCTTGCCGCAAGTGAGTGGGGAGTTGTTGCCAAACCCGCGTTTCCAGTATGCAAACTGCCGGCCTAACAGGCGCACACAGGAATCATATTTCGCTGTAGGAAAAGCAAAAGTACGCTCAGGACAACCGTGGCCGAGTTCTGTCACGCAAGACTCGCCCGGCACGGACAGTGGCGAACAGGCTCGATGCGGCAAGGCACCGTCGCGCAGCTGAGCAGCAGAGCAAGAAGCAGCGCCTTGAGCGCAACCTGAAGCGTGCAGCTGACCGTCGCGCTGCTGTGCTTGAGGACAGTCGCGAGCGCGCTCGATCCCTGTCCGCTGTCAGGCCGAACGCTCAAGAGTCTGCTGAATTGAACACGGTGAGTCCATTTCGTGCCCAATTTCGTATCCACTCCTACCTACGGGCTTGAAAGAGCCTTTGCGTGTCGTTCGGGGTTCGGTGCATTCAGTGCCGAACGTGCTCGGTGGTCTGCGCCACGGCGTTCGTGTTGCAGCATCAACTCGCCGACGACGGAGAATGATACTGGGACTTCTGAGTCATCCTTGCCATGCAGGTCAAGGAATCCGAGGCCGAGCGAGTGGCCGAGAAGCTTGCAACCGCATCCCGCGCCAGAGAGGACCACCTCGCGACCCTCGCCCGCTCCGCAGCGGACCGTGTTGCCCGCGCCAAAGCCGTCGCAGCAACGGAACGCGCAGCTGCTGCCGAGCTCGCGGCCTCCCGGCTCCGCGCCGCGCAGGCCCGCCTCGCTGCCGCAGCCGCCCGCCGCGAGGCCGCCCTCCGCGAGCGCGCCGCCGCGCACGCCCGCCGTGCCCCGGACGCCTTCCTCCGCGCCAACGCCTGCCGCATCGAGCGCCTGCGCCACTCCGTCGCCCTCCGCCGCATCCAGTCCGCATGGCGCGCCTTTGCCTCCTCACGCAGCTCCACCACCGCCCTCACGCGCGCCTTTGTCCACACCTCCGTCCCCGGCGCCTTCCAGCCGACCCTCGACCACCCCGCCCCCGAAACCCCCACCCCGGCCGACCCCTCCACCGCCACCCACACCATCGGCCAATTCGGCACCGGCTCCGGCATGCGCTGGCAGCGCGACTTTGACCAGTTTGCTGCCATCATGCAAGCCCCCGCCACGCTCGCCGCGGCCCGCGCCCTCCTCCGCCGCCTTGAGGCAACCCTCTCTGTCCTGCACAGCGGCAGCAACCCTGACGCCGCCGGCCTCCTCCGGCGCCTCTTCCCCAAGACCGCCGCCGCCGGGGGCCACATCGACCGCTACCCCCCGCGCATCTTCCTCTGCGCCTACATGCTCCTCTCCCACCCGGAGACGTTGCTCAACGGCGCGAGCGAGTGGGAGGGGCGCCTGCTGGACACCTCCAAGTCCATGCTGCGCGCGTTCGAGGCCCTCGCGGCCTCCTACGTGCCCGATGCCGCCGCGCCGTCCGGCAGCGTGCGCGAGCAGCTCAAGGAGTTTGACGAGGCATGGGTCGATTTCCTCGAGATCTTTGTGACGTGGAAGGGCGAGGACGCGGCGTCCATTGAGGCCGAGCTCGTTCGCATGGCCGTGGACATGCAGTCGAGCATGCTCGCGGCCGCCGGTGTCACTGATGCCGCCGACGCGCCCGCCGCGGCCGCGGACAACCCGCAGCTCGAGGCCATCGTCGCACAGGTGCCGCCCGCACTCCTGTTTGTTCTGCCCCGCCAACTTTCGACGTTCGGCCGTGCTAGCATGCTCCGGCGCGATGGCCTGCTTTTGTGTGGGGTCGCACCTGTGCTGCGCTGTGTTGCTCACAGCATGCATGTGTGCAGGTCGAGCATGACAAGGCGTTGCTACGATCCCGTGTCGGCCGCCTCTCCGGCCCCGCCGCAGTCAAGCGCTTTGATGCCGCCGTCGCCGCCGCGACGCCGTCCGCGCGGCCGCGTTCCGCGTCCAGCCGCTCTAGCTCCTCCATCGCCACCCCGCGCCGCCGCGCCGGCTCCGCATCGCCGCAGTCCAGTCCCTCCAACTCCCCGGCCGCCTCGCTGGCGGTGCCAGCGGACCCTGCCGTTGACCCCGCAGCCGCAGGGCCGGCAGTGCCGCCGCCAGACGGCAACGAGCAGCTCCTCGCGCAGCTCCTGCTGGATCCGGCCTTCCGCCTGCCGCTCGGCGCGGCGGCCGAGCGCTGGGAGGCGGTGATGGACGCCACCGGCGAGCGCACGCTGGCGCCGCCGCTCGACGTGCGCGCCGCCGGCGCGGGCGCGCTGCGCGCGCACGTCGTGGCCGCCGCGCAGGACGCGCTCGCTGACGCTGCGCTCTCGCAGCTTGCGGCCGCGCCCGCCGACGCGCCGCCGGCGGTGCTCGCCGCAGCGCGGCAGGCCGCGTTTGCGCAGGTCGCCGACGTCCTCGCGGAGCTCGCCGCCGAAGCCTTCGAGGCGATCCCGGCCGCACACGCCGAGGCGGCCGGCCGCGACCGCTTCGAGCGCGCCGCGCTGCATGCCGCGTTTGAGGGCGCGGCCTCCCTCCAGGCGTGCGTCGGCGTCGTCGCCGGCCTGCTTGACAACACGGTGCAGCTTGTCCTCCAGCTGGGCGCCCCCGGCCGCGAGGCAAAGGCGCGGGCCGCCATCGGCCGCATCACGACGCTGCTGCACGGCGCACTGGCCTCCGCCCCCGCGGACTCCCCGGCACAGTACGTCGCCGTCGCCGGTGTGCTGTCCCGCGCGCTGCGCCTGCTGCTCGCGCAGATGCGCGTCCTCAACGCCGACGCCGCCAACGGCCGCCTGCGCATGCTCGCGGCCATGCTTGCGCCCGCAGATGCAGCACGCACAGCACGCGACAAGCTCGCCGCGCGCGCCGGCATCGCGGCGTCTGCACAAGAGGCCGACATCGGTGACAAGCTGCCGATCTCAGCACGATTCGGCGCGTCCAGCCCCAGCGCGCAGCACGTGTCAGGCAAGGTGTGAGTCGCGACCGCTGCTGATAGTGCGACACCGTCAACAAGCAATCGTATCCACAACGGACCGTCTTCACAGGTGCCGACGGCTTCAGATGATGATGCACACGATGCGATCAACTCACACAACCCAGCTTCCAACCCAGATTCATGTCCACTCACCGCCCGCTTATCACCCCCTCTGCTATGTAGGTGACGGCGCTACGTGAGGCATACGGCCCCAACGCGACCTCAGCACTGCCAGCCACAATCCAGACCGGACGCGGCGCCGCAACGTCTCAGGCCGCCCCGCCCCCCGGCAGCCTGCTCGCCGCCCCCCTGCTGCTCACAAGCTCCTCCGTCGACACGTGGCAGGCACGCTTCCGCAGCGCCGTCGCCGCGCTGATGCTCAACGCGGCCGACCTCGCCGGGAACCCTGAGGCGCCCGAGATCCTGCAGCCGTTCGGCGGGACTCTGGACCACGCCAAGGTGCGTCGCCGGCCTCGCTCTGCGCCGCTGCACATGCATCACGCACGGCTCGACCTGTGCTTGGGACCAGCCACAGCCACAAGTGCGGGTCGAGCCGTCGGCTCATCACCCGATGCTGCACCACCCAATCGAGCTACATCCAAGCGTATGTCCAACACCAGTGCGCAGCCTTGCGGCCACTGTTGATTCTTGGCGCACGAGCAAGCAGCAGTTGTCCAATCATCTGTCCGCACCTGTCCAGTCGCCAGCTTGCCAAGTCCCCTTTAAGGCGCAGCAATCGGCGTTCGGTTCGTGTGTCTGGTGCATCGCCTGCTTTCCTGCCTCTTGTGTTCTACCACCTTGTCAAGCATGCATCTGTAGCGTGTCTCTCATCCACAGCAGCTGTGCAGGGCCTGTTCCAGAAGGCGGTCGTCATAGCCGTGTGCATGCGCGTCGCCGCCGACGCCGCCATCGCCACGCAGCACCTGCCGCTCACCGCCGCCGCCGCCGCCTCCCTCTTCACCCGCCTCACCGCCGTCGAGGCCGCCGGCAGCGAGGGCCTCGTCGCCACCGCGGCCACCGTCATCGCCGACGCCCTCGCCCCCGTCGGCACCACTGCCACCGCCGCCGCCGCCCTCGAGGCCGACGTGCTGCAGCGGCTACAGGCGGCCGTCGCGGCCGGCAGCTCGCCGCTGCAGGCCACCTTGATCGAGGCGCTGCACGTTGTTCAGGCGCTGCTCGTCTTTGGCCGATGCGATGGCTTTGAGAGCCTCCCCGGCAAGTATGCGGCCAAGGCAGCGCCGCCAAAGTGGGCGCATGCGCTGCTCGCCGACCCGGCTACCGCCGCCGTTCACGGCCTGTTTGGGGAGGTCGCGCATGACCTCGGCCGCGTGTGTGCTGTTGCAGAGTCAGCGTATGGGGAGTTTGTGCAACAGCTGTTCTAGGAGGTGCCATGCATATGGTGTGTGTGCACATGTACAGCTGTTCGCATTGCATGCTCATGTGAGCCTTGGACCATCGCCGCATGCTGGCGTATCGGCAGTACACCTGTCCTTATCTGCCTTGGAGGTACGCACAGGTGATCTCTGAGCAGGGTGCAACCAGAACAGGGTTGTGGGGTGGTTGTTGCACATGCACGTTTGAGTGTATGAAAGACCTATGCCAGGGGAGTGATGTTGTTCGGACGGCAGACCACGACCCAATGGTCTGTGGAGCAATAAGGGTGTAGTCAGAACTCGTCTTGATGACTGTTTTGCAAGGAGGCGCTATTAGCATGCTGCCAGTTTCCTTCATCGAAGAATGAAATCATTTACCAGCTTGTAAAGAATCGTTTGACGGTCGCTGTGGGGCGGCTGTTCGATCCGCACCAGAATCGTGGCGGTTTGTATGCAAGCTGCTCGGGCACCACGATGGGGATGTATCCTTGGCCATGGCGGGTTCGGTGCATCAGACACTGTCTTTGCTGTTGTATTCGCAAAGCGCCTGGCCCCAGTGGTAGCACTACACAGCAGGAAGCAGCCTTGCAACAGTCAATAGCTACACGTGCAGGCTCATAGTGGGCAGTAGCCGGGAGCGGATCCCATGCGCCCGATAGCACTGATAGAGGTGGGTAGTGTCAAGTTTCAAATGAATGGCTTGCCGTAGCCGATGCTTCCCGCACCAGCACCAAACATCAGCCGGGAAGCTTTGGCGTGCCTTTTGTGTGACAGAGGCATGGTGCTGTGGACTCCCCACCGTTTGTGACCCGTATGCAAAACTCAGCAAGAAGCAGTACATGCTGCAATGCACTGCATCATGCGCACGGTTTCCTGATTGGTGCGTTAGGTCAAGACAGCAAGCGAGAAGTGCCCTGCCGTCTATGCACTTACGCAGTGCATACGTGTAGCCTGTGGCGTGGCAAGATGACAGATCACACGCATCAGTGCTCACAGTTTCAGCCGCTGCAACCTGCATGTGGCTTCATGGGCACTTGTGTTGCCAGGCGCGCCTACCTCGTTGCACGTCGATTGCGCGCTGGGACACCTGCGTGGTGTGCACCGCGTTGCCGTTGAACGTACAGTGCCGAGTACCGTGCATTCTGTGCAAAAGTGAGCTGAGCGCTGTCAATTGTGCTAGTCACGAAGCCTGTGTCTCAAGTAGCATCTCAGGAACCTGGTCGGCCAGTCGCATCATGGTGTTGTGCTTACTCTCCTGTGCTGCGCCTTATACAGAAACGAAGTCGTGATCCAGCCGATTGTGGATTTCACCCCTCACTATCGCATCTTCGACAGTTTATCGTTTGTCATTATGCCGGAATATCTGTACCACCTAGTACCTGCCGATCAATGGATAACGGCACGGGAAGAGAGGCAGCCATACTTCCCGCCTTCGTACGATCAAGATGGATTCATACATTTGACCAAAAAGGCCGAGCTTCTGCTTCCCGTGGCCAATCACTTCTACAAAGACGTTCCAGGTTGGCTCTGTCGCTGCCATGGAGCGCGTACAGCGAGTTTGTACGCGTCGCGTAACCCGTTACATGTGCTCTGCAGGGAAGTATCTTGTGCTGAAGATTGATGAATATCGATTAAGTGCTGAGGTCAAGTATGAGCCAGCTGCGCCCGTTGGCGAGAAAGAAACTACAAACTTTAGTCAAAATGGGAGCCAGGTCGAGCTGTTTCCCCATCTGTATGGGACCATCGACTTCAAGGCTGTAGCTGAGGAACTAGAGGTCACCAGAAATTCAGAGACTGGGGAGTTCTTGTCGATTGCGGGTCTGGAAGCGGAGGCATCATAATGGCTCCCACATGGGATGACTGAATCAAGAACATGCACAGGAATTTATGCAGGTCAGGTAGCAGGCGGAAAATGCGAAATTGTCTCAATTTCTATAGCGAATCGTGAAGTCTATGCTGCTGGTGATATTTACACAGCATTGCAGGAAGGACTGCCCTATGTGAGCGTAGCTGTGACAGGTCCCAAAGCCATGAATGTGAGAATCACGTGGATATGGTTTGCCATGATGTAAATTGCATTCAATCGTGGTTCCTGGACCACCCAAAGTTGTCACGATGTCTTCCCTTCACTGGGCATGGTTGCCTCTATGCATGACATCAACACTCCAGCATGCTGTACCGAAAGCTGGCTCCAAGTTGCTGAAACAACCAGCGACACGTCAAAGTATGTACACGCCAACAAGCTTGTAATTACGCCTCTCTCTAGATGCCTTCAGGCGCACCCGATCTTTGCAGTAAAGTTGGCCAGTCCCGTGTGTGCAACATCGCGATAGCAGCGTAGCAGGGAACACTGGCAGCTACATTCAGCGCTGGCTGTAAGTATGGATGAGGATCGCAGGCTACGAATTGCAGAGTATTTGTCATGGAAGGGCTTATGCGTAGCTGGGCTGGGCATGCTGTCTTATCAACTTGGTCGAGCATTAGACAACGAGACTCGGTAAGCATCCCCATCCTTTCATATCCATGGATTTGCTACTAGAGAAGCCTGTGCGTGCGATGTGGGTCTGGTGGGTAGCGGATCGCTGTCGAGTGGCTGCACAGTCACCGTGCATGCGGCAACAGACCAAACTTTGAGTTTCCTCAACCCGCTGCCATGCACAGGTACCTCAAATCAGCCGTACATGCCAACGACTTGGCAGAGCTACAAGCGTTGCTTGCAGCAGGCGCCGTGACGCTGCCGTGCCTTGTGGGAATCAAGCACTCACTGGCCTCGACAACAAAGCCGTTTCCGTCACGCTTGGGAAAGAAGCCAAGCGTCATGGCCATGACAACAAAGTATATTGAGACGTTCGATCCGCGCCCAGACAGGAATTACCGATCGGTGCGATTACCGCTTCAGCGACTCTTCAAATGTGTCACCTGCGCGCTTGGCGCGTTTCCTTGGCACATCCTGCCCTGGGCCGTCCTCCCGCTGCAAGCCTTGCACATGCACGCACCCCTGGTGCCGGCGCCGCAGTTGAGCCCAGACATTACAGCAGATCGAACAGCTGTCGGGAGATTGTGCGATACCTGCAACGCAGCAACCCGAGAGCGGTCCTGGCTCTGGACCACTGCAATTGCTCGACGCACGCAGTTACTAGCTCAGCAACATCAGGTGCATGCCTGCCGCGAATGCAGTATGCATGTATAAACGTGCAGCCCACACTCCTACCGCCGACTTCGCTGGCTTGCTCATCGCCCTGCCGCAATCCCCCACAGCGGCCCGTTCTTCCCCACACATACACAAGGTGGGACACCCCCTTCTGCAGGGCCGGGAGAACGTGGCGCAGTTCCTGGAGGTCGCGCAGCACTGGAACGTGACCGACGGCCACAAGCACTCGCTGGCGGTGTCGCGCGACGTGCAGTGCACCAATGCGCCATTTGTGCACGCCGCGTACGACCGCAAGGCCATTCAGCCGAGCCTGCTGCGCGCCCTCGTCATGGACGTCTTCAACTTTGTCCTGCAGCGCAAGACGCCCATTGCACACGTCGTGCACGAGCAGCACATCCCGCCGCTCGAGGCGGTGGCCATCGTGGGTGAGCTGCGCAGCACACCCAAAACACCGTACCTTAAACCTTACTCCAACGGCTCCATAGGTACGCTGCCCCACTGCCCCCCCCCCCCCCCCCCCCCTCCCCACCCCCCAAAATTCACCCACCACGTCAACGGCCGTCGAGTCGGCTGGTGCCGCACATCACTGTCGATTGCCGGCTGCTGTTCATCATGGTGTGTAGAGACTGTGAGAATTTCGGCTGCTGCGGGGGCCCGCGCTCTTTGTAGGAGCTCATGGTGGCGGCAGCATGCCGCAGCATGCCGCAGCATGCCGCAGCATGCGGCTGCAGCAGCATGCAAGGACCTGATGGCGCACCGGACACCAGGCTCTGTCATACAGCCGGGGGCCGCACCGCTCAGCGTTTGGCCGAGGTATCTATTGGCTGAGGTATTCATGAGACGCTCTGACAGTGCTGAATTGCAAACATGACGTTTGCGCACTTGTGCACCCATCGGCTGCAACCGCCAGCACAGTGGTAACATCACTGGCCGTGCTGTGTTCAGCACCGGTACGTAGAGTGTGAGGACGTTTTGAGGAGACTGTAGCGCAACATTGAAGCTGTTTTGTTTTAATTTGTGTACGGAATTCGGCCATGGTTCATGTGTTTGACGCATCGCCGTGCTTGCTTGTCCATGTGTTCTACCACCTTATGCCGCTGTAATGTTTCTCGCATCACTGGCTGACGTCTGCACGCAGCTGGTCATCGAAACATGTGACGACGGCCGCGCCTGTTGCAGTCCCGTTGAAGAACCCGGCCGGGCAGCGGGGGGGGGCGTTCGGGGAGTGCCTGGCGCTGATGCCGCCGTCATCGCGGCGCCGCGGCAGAGCCCGCAGCGTTCTCGTCACGCGGGACCTCGACGAGCTCACGATGGGAATGTCAAGCATGTCGGCGGTGTGCCACGTCGTGGGCCGCGTGCTGCTAGGCCTCGGGCTCACGATGGTCGGCCGCAAGGCCTGGAAGCAGATCCGCCGGTGGCGGGTGCGCCCTCTCGCCTCTGCAGATGTCCCGATGAAGCACATGTGTACCACAGATGACCGTATTCCTGCCAAATATTGAACGCCTCATCTCTGCATTTTTGGCTGTGCCACATACACAGCAGCTTTGATGGACATATTTGAGAGCAATCGTCCGATAAGGTGGTCCATTAATTTGCAAGTATAGGGTACATGCCATGGGCACCCAGTAGCAGCCCTCTGCAGACGCAATGCGTCGCTAGCCTACGAGCGTTGCTGTGATCAATGGCTCAACGTACTCGCATCGGCATGTTAAGTGCATGACACCAACCGCGGAGTCGCGTGGCGCCTGCAAGTGTCCATGGAGAGTCTTCAGTGACATTGAACGTCGCTCCAGTGCATGTCCGGCTCTGAAGCCATACCTACGCGCATTTGCGGCAGCGCAGCGCAGCGCGGCGACAGTGAAAGGAAACCAGTTTGTGATCACCAAGACCATGAACATCGTGCCGCGTGATCACCTGGCCGGATCTCACCTGTTGCGTCGCATGTGAACAAATTCCAGTCCAGCAAGTGGACGTGCACACGTGCGTGGTATATTGGCTCCAAGTACCTCAACATAACTGTACATACATGTGCTACACACGTGCTGCGCGTGCTGTACGTGTGCTGTGCGTGCTGCAGAGGGTCAAGGCGGAGATGCGGGAGGAGCGGCAGCGCATGCTGCTGGGCGCGCTTGCGCAGGACGACGACCGGCGGGACCTCGGGGAGTGCGCCGTGTGTATGCAGCGGCCGTGCAACTCCGCGTTCCCCTGCGGCCACGTCGTTGCGTGCTTTGCGTGCGCGCTGCAGTGCGACCGCTGTCCGATGTGCCGCCGCGGCGGACAGCCGATCCGGCTCTACCCGGCCGCCGCTGCGGCGGACGGGGACGCGTAACACCGAGTCGGGCCAGCTGGGAAGCTTGGCAATGGATGGACATGCAGGTGGTGTCATGGGGGGAGCACATCCGTGTGTGCAGATGTGGCTGTGTGGTGGCCGTGTCTGTGTCAGAGCGTAGGTGAACCTGGGCAGCACAGGCTCAGTGGTGTGTGCAGCTGCGGTGGGCTGTGCGGGGGCAGTTGATGGAAGGGTGCTGCCATATGCAGGGGTGACTGCAGAGCAGCACAGTGGGCTGCTGCGGTGGAAGCGATTTTGCGCACAGGCCAGCCGTAGGGCAGCATGTTCATGACTGCCATCTTGGTGGCTGGTCCTGTGCTGGCATGAGATAATTCGGCTGACGACGTCTTGGTCACGAACCATGGGTCCTGGGCTGGCTGGCTTTACATGCAGCCCTCAGGCATTGCAGGTGCAGCAATAGAATAGCATTCGTGTAAGCATGCAGTTGTTTGTGTCCGGAGACTGACAGCAGATAGTGGCTGTCGCAATGCAACGCCTGAAGGCCCAGTGTTCGAGGCGAAATGGTTTGCAGGATGGCGTGCGTGATACATACATCGCGTTACAACAGCTGTGTTGTGTTCCCAAATGTGGATGCCATGATGCACAGCTGTAGGATGCAGCACATGGCTGTACAGGCAGCACAGGGCGTGTCAGCACTGGCTAGTCCTAGGCATGTTCCACAGCAATGCAGTGCAGCCTCAGCCATGGTTCTGGTTTCCACGGGTTGCAGTGTAGCCATCACTTATCCATCACATGAGCACACGATTCACGAGTCCCTTCCAAGTCATCACAGCTCTCGCTGTAACCAGTCCATCAACAGCAACAGCTACAACGTATAACTTGTGGAATATGACCCTGGGAACACTGATGCCAATCGTGGACAGCCCCAAGCTGCAGGACAGGAAGCGTAACAATCAGACACATGACAAGCGTCACGACTACTGCCGATCTAGGCATGATGATACTCAGTTGGAGACGGAGGAGCTGTTGCGCGTTTTCCAATGCTGGAGGCTTCCTTTTTCAGAACACTGAGCAATGTGTGAGACGATTCCACGATTTTAGCGTATGCCTGCTCTGTCTCATGAATGATCTTCTCGTAGTCTGTCCTGGCTCCATGCTTTGAGCTCAGTGCATCGTTGATTTGAGCTAGACGCTTTGTCAAGGTCTGCAGCACATAGATTCAGTTCCAAAATTTCACCAAGCTGCTGCCAGTCCACGCCACACCACATTCCAGGGCAGGACCTGCAAATCCTGTTGAATCCTGGTCTTCTCTGACTCATCTTCCCGGATGCTGCGAATCAGCATTTCCCGTTTATCTTTCAGCTCTTCTATACACTTCACCAACTCGTTATTCTGCGTCTGTAGTGCCGTGCCTTGTGTCGCCATCGTGAGCAGGACCTGAGCGAGTTGAACGCTTTCCAAACAAAGGAGCGCACTGAACCTGTGCAATCGAATATGACAGCCTGTAAGCAGCTCTTGTTTCAATTTTGCCGGGCGCGATTGATCGATTAAAGCTTCGCATATCTCTACCTACAACTCCACGCAAATAGTTCAACTGGATGGCCAGGTACCTGGGACGAATACTGTTTGTGGCAGTGACCAGCAATGCTGCGAGACTTCGCTTCCGCACAGTTAAACAGACGTCACTACAACAGATGTTGGCTAACGCACAAGGCCAGAGACTGCCACCAAAACACCGTGTCAAATGTTTCTGTGCAACCGGCGACGGACACGGGCACGACGGCATGCGCTCGAACGTCTGGAGAAGTTGGGTGGCGCGAGTGCATCGATGCGCACCCAGGCCACTCAGGCACTTGCGATAACTCAGCTTGCCGAGTGTAACGGCCGTGACGCAGCTTGATGTAGCATTACCACAGCTTTATGTGAGTTTATGAACCCATCATCACTGAGAAGGATCACCATGAACGCATATACCACCAGCTGCGAGTTGTAGCCCACCAAACTGAAGGACACCAGTGGCATACACACTCGCCGTGATACGTCGGTCAGCGATGTGCTGTGCTTTCACCAGGCAAACCAACCGCAGTTTCATCATGCGCTCGCCAGCGAGGAATTACATGCCCACCGCCATGTTCGTCGGTCATGATGAGTGCTGCACATCAGAATCTCACCCACAGGTGCCTAGGCCTACCAAAGGCCCATGGTTGCTGGGGGCAAGTGCCACTGCATTGCACATGTACACGGGCTCCTCGGTCCCCATTCGCCGGAGATGTCAAATATCGGCGCGCTTCCCAGTGCAGCATGGCTTGGCCCAAGGCTGCCCCCTCGCCGCCGTTCCTTTATGCTGTCTTCATTGGTAGTGTCCTGGATGAACTGGGGGCGCTACCACCTGATCGCCTTGTGTCTGCCCCCGCCATAGACTGGCAGCGCACACACCCGGGCCAAGCTTGTGCTCATGTCCTCTGTGGCCACGCCAGAACCCCTGTGGACGCGCAACTCATAGTCGACGCAGTGTACATGCGTATGCTCACAGTCGGCGCTAGGGGCGACACGGGTCATTCAAGGATAACATGGGGGCAAGCGAAGGTGTACATAGTGCTTGGCTTTGGATCCACTAAGGCGTGTATATGTGTGCTTTCTGTGCGAGAGTGATGTGTATGACGCACCTTCTGACCTGCGTGGTGCTGACGCTTGGCAGCACAGGTGGCTGCACATTGAGCACCTACTGCTGTTCTGCCCGTGTCTTTGCCCTGCAGCAGGCCTGCGAGGGTCTGCCTGCCTCCGGGCTGACCTGTTGTGTGCCATGGCACGCGATGTGGCTGCATGCGCTGTCGTCTGCCAGTGGAGCTGCCAGGCTTTCCCGGACGACCCAAACTGTGAGCTTGCTGATGCGGTATGCCTGGTACCCTTCCTTCTTGACCCTTCTGCTGCCCTGCCGAACTCTGTTTCGCGCGCTGCCCGCGACCTGTGTACCCGCTTGGTGGCTGCGTCTGTGACGGAGGCGGTTGCACAGGTCTCTGCCCTCTGCGCGTCTGAGCCGGTGGCTGTGGGTACAGTGTAATTGTAAATGTAAATATAAATTGAATTACTTGCCGTGGCCGATTAGGCCATTGACATCTCCGGCGAAACGGGACCCAGGAGCCGCGGAGGGTGTATCTGCCTCGGGACAGTTCCGTGCTTGCTTGACGGAGGGGTGTTCGCAGGTTAAGTGGTGCCTGATGCAGTGCCGCGTGTTGCTCGTTCTTCCGTCCCTGTTCTCAGGGGTGCTGTGGCCAATGCGCGAATTGGTTTTGCGCGATTCTCAATCCTCTTATTTCCCCCCTCTTTCCATGGCCAAATCGGCTGCAGTCAGTGATTCTGTTCGCACTTCAGACTTACATCATTGAATCGCTGGCGCTCCATGATATCTCACTACCGGTATATCTCAAGATAGATACTACACAAAATGGTACGCTTGTTGCCTGGTCTGTTGCCTCGGCGCTGCTGAGTCCTAGATCTATCACTGTGTAACACAAAATGGTACGCTGTGAAGCGGGGTATGGGTATATGTACATGATGTAGTTGTATGCCAGGCATGGCATCCGCCTCAATGTGATTTCAATGCAGACAACGTGATATCCACAGCCCTGAAGTCTCGGGGCTGCGGTTGGAATGGTGATCAACCAACCTTGGGTGGAATACGATGCACCGGTGGCTACGGACTGCAATACACATGCACGTGCAGCTGCATTCAAACGACTTGCACCTGTCTGGGCATGCAGCACGCTTTCTGTCCGACGTCGGCTTTGGAGCAATCTCTGATAAGCCGCAATTAAGAACCAGCTTTGGGTGTCAACAGAACGCAGTGGCACTTTCCGTACCCACCATCGCAAGCGAGCCCGCGAACCGACTCGACCACATGCGCTGCGCAAGTAGCGCAACCTGTTAAGAGTAACTGTAGAGTAGACAACTCAGGGCATATCTCTGGCATCTGCAGAGGTCATGCACTTGAGGCGCGAGTGACGCGCGTGCTGGCACCGCTCGCTGCTGAACTCGCTCAGGCTGCGACAATGAGTGCGATGAGTCAGCGTCCCTTGGAGACGCCAGCTGCAGCGACGACAGCGATATTTACATTTTTTTCTATCTACTATCTATTCGCTGCTGAACATGTCGTTGAGATGTCCGTGAGCCGGTACTCCCACTTCGACCGGCCTTTGAGCGATGTGCTGTCGCTTGTCCCCAGCGGACTAGTTCGGAAACGAGGTGCAGCCTCTCCTACCTGCGCAAAACGTATTGTGGCTAATACTGAAGAGTAATTCGGTTGTGCTTGAGTGTGTGTGCAACCCCGTCCGTACGGTCCGATTCCAGTTGGTCAACGAGCAAGTACCTGACCATGGCAATCCACCCTTCCGCAGGAGTGCTGTTTCTGGCGGACGTCCTTTACATACAGCTTGCATCAAGTGTTGAAAAAGCACATGAAGGCATGACTGCCTTTGTCTGGGCTCTCAGGCTAGTTCTTGGAGCTGCTCAGGCATACTACAATGTGGTGTGTGTCTCTCCTGGGCACAACTCAGTCACGCATACGCGCACATGCGCACTGAAGCACATACTACCCCAGTGCAATCCATTCGCAGCTGCTAGTTCTTACATTATCCCGCACGACATGTTGATCCATGCTGTGGTCCTGAACATGCTCTGTTTTGTTTGTACAAAGCCGTACGGCTCCGAGATGCTTGCTGCCAGACCCGAAGCCTGAATTCGTACGCATCAAGTCGAAAATTTAGCAAAAGTGTCGCTGCAGGCGGTAGACACAGCCATGTGGCGGCCTTGGCCTGGCATAGCAGAGGTCCTGACCATGTCTGGCCTTGCCCTCCTTTGGATCCGTGCAACACTTCAGGCCAGCAGCAACTCTCAGCGCAGGGCCACTGCAGATATCCTGGACAGTGCAGACGTCCCGGAAACCTTCACAGGAGGAGGCAGTAAAGCTAAAGGCACGGCGAGGAAAGCAGGAACATCCACATCACCTGCTGATACCATTCCAACGCCTGTCTTTGTAGTGCTCATGGTGCTGTCCCTTCTGCTCCCTGACTCAATTTGCCACACCTGCCTTCATCGTGGGCGTCTTCACATTCAAAGTTAAACATTTCTATTCAGATGTCCCTCAATATTATCATTTGCCTCGCGGCGTACGATCGTTCCGCTGATCACCCCATTTGCCGCTTTGAATGCTCAAACAGTCTGCCGGCAGACATCTCCTCATGTCCTGCCCACCGGGTCTCTATTGCCGTCTCCAGCACGCACTGGCTGGTGGCACCTCGTGTCACCGGGCGGTGCTGTGCAGGCAGCTGCCGCGCTCAGCAGCTTGGGCCTCGGCATCATGCTGCGCCCCGATATCGCTGTGCAGCAGCTAGTTGCCGACACTTTCCACCAGCATCACGCCGCGGTGGAGGCCGCCGTGGCCACCCCCGCCGCCGGCACCCGCCACAGCGCCATCATCCTCTTCAAGGCAGTCCACCTCTCCACCAGCCGGTGCGCAGTCTGGTTGTTTCATGCTGTGTGCACGGCGCTGTGTGATCTGTGCTACGCTGTACCCGGTCTAGCTCATGCCATTTGCGGAGGTGTTGTGCACGAAAGCGGCAGAGCGGGTCGCGGTCAGCTTTTTGCCCGCAACGTAATCCTTGTATGGATACAGTGTGGGTATCCTTCGCCCGCAATGTAATCCCTGTATATGCGCATATACATTGTCGGAATCTTGTATGGATACAGTGTGGGTGGTGTGCAGGGCGTTTGCGCAGCTGGTTGGCCTGCAGCTCTTCACAGAGGCACTGCAGCTCTTCCTGCTGCCCCGCATGCTCGCGGGGCTGCCCAGCGTGCTGCGCCTGCTGCAGGCGTGCGCTGTGCGTGCTGTGCTGACGACGGCCGTGTGTGTTTACAACAACTGGATGGAGGGGCTGGCGCCCGCGGCACATGTGGACACGGCGATGTCGGCGGCGTTTTCGGTTGCATATGTGGCGCTGTATGTTGCGTACCGGGGACGGCGGGACGATGGGAAGGGGGCCAAGGCGTCCTGACTGCGATTGTGGGGTGCAGTGACTGTGGTGACTGCTGCAATGCACGATGCGAAACTGACTGCATCGTTGTATCCATGAGGCCGCTGACGGGCAGGATGTGCAAGCTGAATATTGTGAATTATCCATGTGCATCCATGATGTGGCCGGGGGGAGGGGGGTTCGGTCAATCCAAGCTGCCATACGTGGCGCCGGCATAGCTGGGACTGGGCTGAGTTCTGGGATGTGAATGCAATCGCCTACCTAGCGGGGTAGCTATAGAGAAGCCAGAATCCAGGTCGACTGACACAGGGCAGGCGCGGGTGTCAGGAGGTTGCTGCATGTTGCGAGCTGTGTACACGGTGGCGAAGGAGCCCTGGACGCACATTCACATTTGCATGTGTCACTCACAGGCACGCAAACGCTGTGGCGGTTGTGGTGCTGAGGAGTGTACGTTGCATGACGAATTGGAGCCTGGGCCGCGAGTACAGTGCCAGTATACATAACTGGAGGCATGTAATAATATGCTCATAACTCGATGCCGCGAGTTGTCTCTCTGCTGGTGCCACCTTGCCTCTGCGGAGCTGCGTTGGAGCCATGCCAAGCACTTGCCTCAGGTGTATGCCACTGTTGATCATGTCAGCCTGAATTCCGTTGGCCTGAGCCTGTCAGAACTGCCCTGGGTCATGCTGCGAGAGCTGAGCAGAAACAACTTGCCACCTATACACGTATCTAGCGTGAAATTGAGTTCAAATTATGGGTGACGTTGCTGGACTGGCTCAGCGGAACGGTGTTCCGTGGAGGCGACCTCCCGAGACATCAATCCATGTGCAAGCTTGCGGTAGCCCACGCATGAAGCTCGTAAATGGGCGGTGCGCTATAGCGCACGTTCGGCGCGAAAAATCGCTGTCCGGAACATCAAGACGGTCAGCTGAATCGTGGCTTCGATATGCGGCATCACTGACGGCAATGGTCCGACCCGATTGGTTTTCCTAGGTTGCATATGCGCACGTAGTCGGTGTGAAATTTTAATTAACACAGTTACGTCCTGACACACAATAGAGCATCTATAGTGCAACAGGTTGCAGCTTGGTAAATCATAGCGCTGTCGCTCGCTCGCACAGTGGTCGCAGGTCAGTGCCGTGAATGTTGACTAGGTCCTCGTTATATTCAGATCGTCAAAAAGTGGATTGAGTCACGTTAGCGCAGAAGCTTGAGAAATTGAATACATAGTTTACGCGCCTGGGCACTTGTTGCCGTTTGGACTTCACGATATCGGCTTGCTCGAGCTCATGGCGGATGTGAAACTGTACCATGAGAAGCAGGTGCGCCCGGCTCACCAAAGACCATTCAAATATGGGTACTGGTCGTTGCATGCGTCTGTGCAGAGCGACGTGGTAAGCCCTGTTTGCTCCGGAGACAAGTTGCACTCATGCAGGAGGCAGCACTCTGTGGTGTCCACTGCGTCAACAGCCTGTTGCAAGGGCCGTATTTCAACGAATGGGATTTGGCAAAGATGGCACAAGACCTGGATGCTTTGGAACGGAATCTCATGGCGTCCCACGGCGTGAACACGCCTGACTTCATCAAGTACGCGGCGGAAGAAAGCGGGAACGTTGCACGAGATGGAATGTTTTCGATCCAAGTACGTATTTATTATTCCCAAAACGCGTTGCAGCCCAATAGTGTCTCTGACTTCATTGTACTCAGCAAGTCATGTTGTGGTGACCTGGCACAGGTTCGCAGGTCTTGCAGAAGGCTCTCAAAAACTGGAATGTGGTGACCTGCCCCATCACCCATCCTCGTATGCAAGAGATTGCTCGAGATCCCACCTCAGCTGATGGCTTTATCTGCCATCTACAGAATCACTGGTTCAGCATCCGGCCTGTTGCTGGCCAATGGTGGAATTTCAACTCCCTGCTGCCTGCACCACAATTCCTGGGCGTCGTGTACCTCGACTCCTTCTTATCCACTCTCAAGAGTAAAAACTGGACAATTTACGTCATCCAAGGCAAACTCCCTGCTCGTGCTGATGAGAGCATGGTTCAAGGGTCTCCAGCTGGACGCCTGTGGACACCTCAAAACGTGCGCTCTGTTGTGCCTTCCACAAATAGCTTGCCAATGCACGATCCCAACCATCGTCCACACGGCCTTAGCGTGTGTGCCATAGCCTCCTTTGGGCTGATACCTTGTCCATCGGTTACCTCGAATGAGGCGTACAACCTGTATGCGGCCACACCTTGTAGGATGAGCCTGCAGTTGCTACACAACCCCATGGGCGGATCAAACACATCGTGCCTGCGCGGACAGCGGCGATTGCGCATCGCTCGTTGTATTTGACTGAAGGCCAAGTCTTGTGCAGGCAAAAGCAGCAAATGCAGACTCGGACGTAGCCAAGACCCGTGCAAAAGGGCAGGCCATCGTCGAAGACCTCCTCACAGCCGCCCAGCAAGGCGGTGGTTGCATCTCGCTCACCTCACCACAGCCGCACAGCGCCTCACAGGGCCCCTCAGAGGAGGAGCAGCTGAAGGCAGCACTGGCAGAGTCCCGTGCTGCAGCAGGCGCTGCTGCGGTGGACCTCACCAGCAGCGACGACCAGCTAGAAGCAGCCATAAAGGCCAGTCTGGGCGAAGCATACGGGCGGAGCGGGGGCAGTGCGGGCGCAAGCACCAGCTCTGGCCGCACTGCCGGCGCTGCATCTGCTCCAATGGGCCGTGCGGTACGCTGCCAGCAATCCCCTATACATGCCAGATAGTGGCATACATATACATGCCCCGTCAACATTCACCATGCATCCTCCGGCAAGCGGCAACGGCATGCTATGGGGAATACATTTGGTACAGCCCACTGCCTGCAGCTGCAAATTTGTGCGTGTTTGTGTGTGTTGTCTTGCTGTGCGGCCATTTGATGTGACAGCATTATCCAAGAACGAAACTCGTGCGATGATGAGGTTCATGGCGACTGGCCGATGGCAGCACACAATCGACTGGCCGAGAGGCAGCATCACTGGCAGGGTCACCTGCGGCGTGAGCAGTGGACTGTATGGCACACGCTTGCACTTTGGCAGCTTGCACTTTGGCAGCTTCACATTGGCAGCTTCACTCCTCCCTGCCGCATGTGTCTTCCGCGCCTGCGAGGCACAGCACGTCGTCCGCCGATACCCGGTTGCGACAATTGGTGTGATGCTCGATCACGCTTTTGTGCGTGGCCGAAATACATGGTATAATCGTGCCTGAGTCGCAGGGCAACAGCGCAGATGACCCCGAGCTGATGGCGGCGATTGCTGCGAGTCTAGAGGACGGTCGTGTGCGCCCGCAGCCGCAACCAGCCACCGCAGCGGCAACAGCGCCCGCGGCTGCCGCCGGCAGGGCGCTGGCATCGCCAGCCGGGCCGCTGCCGGCCGGGGCGCCGTGCGAGGTGTGCGTGCGGCTACCGAACAACGAGCGGCTGCTTCGGCAGTTTGGGCTGCAGGCGACGGTCGGTGACGTGCTGGCGTGGCTGGAGGGCCACGGCTGGGACACGGGTGAGCACCGGCTGAGCACCTCGTACCCGCGTGTGCCGCTGCTTGAGCGGACGGCGGCGCTGAGCGACTGCGGCCTGACCGGCCCCCGCGAGATCCTGCTGCTCGAGCGGGCGCGATGACAGTGAGACTCAGACGCTCGGGGTTACAATCAGATCAGTGACATCACAGCTGCAGAACTGGCGCAGTGCTCTGCAGAACATGGCTGCAATAGCCATAGCGCCACAGACTTGCGCACAATGGCACGTGATGTTGAATTCATGGCAAGAGGTGTGCCGGGATTGCTGCAGGGTGCGGCACAGCTGTGTGCTGGGCTGGGTGACATGACACGAGGGTGGCGTCCATGCTGCTTCTGATGTGCCAGATTAACCGCATTTGTTTGAACAGCGCCGGGCAATTGCGGCGTGCGGGGGTCTGGGCGGGAAAGGGTGATATTGCAGGGCTCAGAGAGCCAAAGCTCAACAGTATCTGTTGTGATGTGGCCTTTAGTTGCGGCATGCTCTCTAATGACTGTGCTGGAGCCAGTATACACAGCCAGGTCACAAAATGGCATTTCATTCCGAAGGGTATGTGCGCAGTGTGTGCCTGATCGCTTGTCAGGAGCACGGGATGCTGAGGAAAATGGTGCCCAGATGAAGCAAATTTGTCCCAGCAAGACAGACAATCTGCTCAAAGTTATATGAGCTGGCTGCCATTGCTGGGTAAAGGTATCATGGCATTCCATGTAACAGTTTACGTGGTGCTCTCTGTCACAATGTCGCACAAAGGCGAGACACGGGTGCCTGGACCACACCTAGCATGGGCCCAAGTATCAACATTTCAGCCTTGCTGAGTATCAGGGCTAACATCAATGTCGCACAACTAGTCAGGCAGACATGTCATGCCACGAATGGCCCGGTCACTTTACAGGCACGGTCTATGTATTTCACATGGTAGAGCCCCGGAACTTCGCCAGCCATGAGCAGGCTGGGCCTTATACACGAAAATCGATTGGCCCTCTCACACAAACCGAGCTGAGAGTCCATCCGATTTTACATTGTGTCGCATTCTACAACGAGCCACGAGCTACCTCATCTTACCAGCACGCCTACTCAACCCGTCGTCGTCTTCGCTATCACTTCCGAAAGACATCGCCTCGAGCCCGGCCTCCTGCACCCGCTTCTCGAGCTCCTTCAGCTGCTGGGCTGCAGAGGGGACAGTGGTTGTGGGGGCCTGCCGTGCCTCCTTTGACAACTCCTGCGCCTGGTCCTGGATGACAGGCATGCTGGGAGGCGTGAGCCTCGCTATCGCGGCCGCAGCCTGCTGCAACTGCTCCTGCTCCTGCACAGACAACAGAGTCACCAACGATAGAGTCACCAGCAGAGTGACTGAGAACAGAGGCACCAAGAGCACAGGCATTGGCAACAGAGGCACCAACAACTGAGGCGCAAACTGAGACACCAACAACAGAGGCACCAACGGCAGATACACCAACAATAGAGGCACAAACAGTAGAGTCACGATGACGTTGTTGCTGCTGCGGTCGGAGCAGGAGGGGAGTGCTCACCTCCTGGTGGTCCGCGACGGCCTGTGCGACGGAGAGCTGCTTGCGGAGGTCCTCGTAGCGCTTGACCATGTCCTGCCGCTGGTTATTGAACTGCGAGGGGAAGAAGTCCGGGAAGTAGCGCTGGATGAAGCCAAAGACGAGGACGTGGCCGAGGGGCGTCATGGGGATGATGAGGATGATGATGAAGGGCACAAACGTGAACAAGTCCTTCACCGTGCGCCGCAGCGCCTGCAGCCACACCGCCACCAGTGCGAAAATCTGCCTGCCATGTGGGGCACAAACGGGATGCATGCTGCTTCTCAGTGACACTGGCTTTCATCGGGGCCCACGTGCCCGCCATGCGGCCGCGCCGAAGTGTCAACTAGGAAGTAATGCAGAAAACAAGAGAGCGCGAAAGCTCGTGGTGCGGTCAGGCGGGGCTGCCAGGCCTATGATGGCGACCTGGCGATGGCTGGAGCAGCGCATGCACATGCATGCATGCCTGCAGTATCACCCGCATGCGGCCGCACACAGGCACAAGCATGAGGCAGATCAAACGGTCGTCAGGGCATGGCTCGCCCGAACAATCTCGTCAGGAACACCGCAGACACAGGGCGTATGAGGAGGGGGGGGGGGGGAGGGGGGTTCGCACGGTGACCTCACGTGGCTTCAGGGTGTTGCCGAGGGAGGCGCGCGTGAAGAGCTGGCCGGAGTAGACGACGTCGGACGCGAGCATGCGCACGCCGAGGGAGAAGAAGTCGATGCCCTCCTGGACCGTGGTGGCGGCCTCGCGCAGCTGCAGCTGCAGGGAGCGGAGGCTGAGAAGGCCCGGGCCGCCAAAGACGTCCTGGTCGGGGATGCCGAGGCGGAGGCGCGCCTCGCCGATCTCAGCGGCCAGGTCCCGCACCTCATCGTCAAACGCCGGCATCAGCAGCGACGGCCGCGCCTGCTGCCGCTGCAGGCACACGGGCGGGTGACGCAGCATGGCTGTGGGTGGGTGGCACAGCACGGCTACGGAGACAATCGCACGGGTGGCTGGCACAGCACGGCTACGGAGATAGATGATATACTGCGGGTTGGTGTACCGGAACTTAGCCGATTGGCAGCTGAATGCACCGCCGGGGGTCCGCATCGTTGCTGTGAACTGAGTCGTCGATGCGAAGCAGTTTCTCGCTTGCTGTGCATATGATCGCGATGGCATCTGTCACTGACATGGCTCCTTGAACTACCACAGCACAGCACACACCACAGCAGCGTCCCAAACAACCGCAGCTGACACAGACCGCCCAAAACAACGCACGATCCCGCACTGGCAGCACGACCTGCCGCACAGCACACAACACGCAGCGCACCTGGAACACATCGCGCAGCGCGGCCTGCCGCCGCATGAGCAGCGTGAACTGCGCGAGGAGCACGCTGAGCTCCTCGGTGGACCCCCGGCGCGGCACGACGCGCGCGAGCTCAGCGGCCGGCTCCGCGCCGGTCACAGCGCGCCCCGGTTCGACGTCCAGGATCTGGCGCGCCTCGTCCTCGAGCGCAATGTAGAGGTAGTCGAGCTGGACGTCGAGCGTGCACAGCGCGAGCTCGCGGCCGACGCTGAGGACCTCGCGGTCCATGTCCTGCATCTCGTACGCCATGAGCGCGCGGAGCTCGATCGGTGCACGCCGCACGCGCGTCTCGCGGTCCTTGCTCACCTCCTTCAGCCGCTTCTCGTACAGTGCGATGCGCTGCTGCAGCGCCTCGATCTGCTCCCAGATGCGCTCTGCACGGCGGCGCGGCATGCTGTGTGCTGGGCACGCTGGGGGAGGGGACGGTACCCCCGTCGGCAGGTGCACCGGTGCCTCGCATTGCCAGAGCTGATGTGCTGCGCGTGCTGAGCGTGCTGCGCGTGACAGCGTGGAACGAATGCAGTGGCACATGCTAGTCCCGTGTGATATGTGTACAGCAATATAGGCAAAGGTTACTGCTCAGATTGTGCAACAAATTGTGATGCGGCTGAACAGCACCATGGCACCGAGGAGCAGTCTGTGCATGAGCGCATGCGTGCACGTGGCGCAACATGTACAGAGGAAGGCTGGGTGTGGGGGGTGGGCTGCCGCTCCACTGTATCTGCCGATGTACTGCCCCAATGGGCATGTACATATTTGACAGGTGGACGCCATACATGCCGCCCCATGCATGCGACCGAGCGGCACCGAAGCCACCCTTTGTGCATCAATGGCCACAGGCACGTGCTGGGACGTGGGGCGATGATGTTCTATGTGCATGATCCCGACCGCTGTGCACCCGGCCGCCCCCAAGGCTGGCCAGGTACCTTGCTGCATACCGATCAGGCACAGGGGGATGCAGGGGGGTGCAGGGGTTACGTGTAATTGCACGGTAGTAGCAGCAGAGCGTGCACAGGAGCAACGCCGGGTTGCAGCCGTCCTGGAAGAAGTGATCCTGGTGTCCACCGCAGTGTGTGAGAGATGCTGCAGGAGTGGGGCAGCCGGTGCGCCTGTTGTAAGTCGCGCATGTCGGTGCAGCACCGCGACGACCGTCGTTGTGGCTTTGCGCATGGAGTGGGGCAGCCGGTGCGCATGCATGCATGTTGCAGGAGTGGTGCAGGCGCACCAGCGTCAGCGAGGGGCGTGGCCATGCCGAGGGGCAGCCGCTCGGTCGCGGCGGAGGCGCGTAGGCCGTTGAGGCGCGCCCACAGCCCCGAGATATAGGTGCGCGACACGCGCAGCGTCTCCGCCACGCCGTTCTCCTTCACGAGGTCGCGCGCGATCTGCACCGACATGCGCGAGTTCGACCCCGCGAGGTACGAGGCCGGTGTGCGGCTCCCCAGCGACAGCGCGCCGCTCATCTGCACAGCACCACCCCACCGTCAGTCTGCTGAAACAGGCTCAAACAAAGTGGAAGTACCCACACTTGTTTCGCTGGAATTCTTGCTGGTAGTACATCTGTTCGATTCTGCTGGGATGCTTTTGCTGAAGGGATTTTGCTGAACGACTTCGCACAGGGCTGCCTCGCCTGCCTGTGAGCTGGTGGAGCAGCGAGTGCGGACAGAGCACAGCGGACAGAGCACAGCACACAATCTGTGACAGCCAAGCGAGTACATCCATGATCATGCTGTGAAACAGAGCAGCTGAAGAAGATCAATGGGCCGCGGCACCCAGCTGTCCACTGACTCTGTACTGCCGTCCGACCAGGGGCCACAGGTGCTCAAACTGGTGCCCGAGGTAGCCTGCAGCGATTCACATCTGCGTGCTCTCCACTGTGAACAGTGAACGGGTGGGATCGGGGTGCGAGGATGCATCACACGTATGCATGGGGGGTTGGGGCCGCACCTGCCGTGCGCGCGACTGGACCTCCTTACGGAGGATGCGCACAGGCGGGTCGTTCTGGAAGGCCTGCCCGAGGCCGTGCAGCTCCCGCTCCTCGCGCTTGCGCAGTTTCCCGCAGCTTGCGAGCGCGAGGTTCTCCAGGCCGGCCGCGAGCTTGCCAACACGCGCCCTCGCGGCCAGGTCCTCCCCCCCGTCCGCGCCGGCCCCGTCTTCGCCGGAGGGCGCGGTCGCATCACAGAAGAGCATGGCCACGTTGGGCAGCAGCGCCTTGACGTCCGCCTGCACCCAAAAGATTGCTCCAAGTGAGCCAAACCGCTGGACCTGGGCTGCTGAAGGCTAGGCCTGACGCCATGGGTGCCGTTGTTGAGACAGGCCCGGGGACCATGCCGCTGCAGTGTCGCTGTGTTGCACAGTGATAGATCTAGGACCCAGCAGCGCCGAGGCAACAGACCGCCGCAGTGTCGCTGTGTGGGACGCACCGCAACGTCTACACCACGCGGAACCCAGTGTGGCGCCCAGCGTGCGGTGCTGCTCCCAACGTTTACCCGCACCCGCAGAGTGCACATGCAGATACCTGTGTCGGGTTGGGGCTGCACCGCAACGTCTGCGACACTGCATCACTCCCACCACACTGAGTAAATCCCACCGCAACTCCCTCCACATTGCGATTGTCACAGCACAAGTGGTGCCTCGCCGATGCTGGCTCAGTGCTCTGCATGCTCTGCGCGGCGTCCGTGCATGCTGTAAGATTGTGACGGCCACACAGCGTTGCGGCTTTCGCAAGCGCCACATCCGGCACGGGCATGCTGCTGCAACCACAGCACGCTGCGTCATGCTGCCGCCCAGGCTAGAAACTACAAAGAAAATTCTCTATGCCGCAGCCGCTCAGCGATGCTTTGCAAGGACAGTGCGGCAGTTGCACGCGGGGGCGGTTGCAGGTGCAAGGGCAGCTGCCATGCGAACGAAGCTGCCATGTGAACATCCAGCGACCTGGTGTGCTTGTGCACACCCAGACCCACCACAGCACATCACAGCGTGTGCTGCCACCTTGCGAGGCGCTTGGATGCAACGCATGTGTACGCTCATCTGGTGGGGACCAACAGTGGCCTGGATGACTTGCGTGATGAGTCAAGCGACTGTGACTCGGCCAGTGAGGTGAGGTAATCTGGGTGAGTCGCTGAGCTGTTCTGGAGTGACCTGTAAGGGATAACACCTCGCAGCCACCGATCAGCAGAGGCTGCAGTTCATGTAGC
The DNA here is from genome assembly GCA_900538255.1 of Ulva mutabilis. Classification (NCBI taxonomy): domain Eukaryota; kingdom Viridiplantae; phylum Chlorophyta; class Ulvophyceae; order Ulvales; family Ulvaceae; genus Ulva; species Ulva mutabilis. Next base: position 1,213,624 of record UNSF01000010.1, on the reverse strand, counting down.
AGCCTGCTGCAGTGGCCTGAGGACGTGTGCAAACTTGGAGCAAACATGCATGAACTCTTTGCCATGTCTCAGGTGCACCTAGGAGCCGCCGGCGTTCCATCTGTGGAAAGCAGCCAGATGCGGGGCACCACATACACAAGCGGGCACCACATGGCAGCTCCAGCGGAGCCCGCCTTTCTGGGCAACGCGGCCACTAAATGTGAACCAAAGCCTTAGGTTCAACACGGGTGTATTGCTTGCCAGACACCCTGCACTCCATTGTGTCTAGACCGTGCAGACCCTGGTGGGGACCAACAGTGGACTGGACACGGGCTCAGGGCTGCCTCGCACCTGCACCTGTTCGCGGATGACGACCATGTCTGCGAGGATGTCGAGGGCCTCGGAGCGGCGCGTCTCGAGCGCGTCGCGGCGATCGTCGTCCCCCGGCATGTCCGCGATCTCGGCCGGCGTGTACGGCACGTACACCGGAGCCGTGTTGCGGTGGTACGCCTCGGCGCGTACGCAGTTCCGGTAGAAGCGGCGGAGGCACAGCAGCTGCTCGAGCCGGCGCACGCGGCCGTCGGCGGCGGCGAGGGGGTCGGCCTCGATGGCGCCGTCGCCGGGGAGCGCCTCCTCCTCGCTGCGGGCCGCAGAGCTGCAGGCAGGCGGCGGGCGGAGTGAGCGTTTGTGCACGGTACGGGCGAGGGGAGTGAGCATGCATGCATTATAGGTACGATACGTGCAGCAGCGCATGCTCAGCAGTGCAAGTATTCAGCAGCAAGTACTCATTAGCACGTGCTCAGCAGTGCGTGCTCAGTAGCACGTACGCAGTAGCACCTTTTTTCAGCAGCATATTTTCAGCAGCACATTTTCAGCAGCACGTATTCAGCGGTGTCACCTGAGAGATGAGCACTGCACGCGTGGGTGGCCACGTGTTCCGACAAGGGTGGTGGAGCTGCAGACTCAGCAGCGGGGAGGCAGCACGAGCAGGATGCATGGACACAGGATGCAGGGACGCAGTGCTACGGTGTCAAGCTCGGCATGAAGGCAAAGCAGACAGGCTTTCAACTGCAGATGGCACAGCAGACAGGCATTTACGTTCTAAAGGCCATTGAGCTGCTAGCACTTTAAGAATAATATCTACATACATGACCACCGCCACGAGTCCGGACAGCATGCCAGGCCCCTGCTACCCACGATGTGTGGCCTGCTCAAGGCGTGCAGTTGTGTACAGCCGGAACACGGAGCAGGGCCTTACACGTGCGACTGAAACGTGTACTTGAACATGTGCTGTGGAGCGAGAATTTGACAGGGTCACTCGTGCTTGCATTGTGGTAGAGGAGAATCGAGGGTATCTGTAGACATGCTTAGGCGGGCCAACTCCGACGAACACGACCAGTACTACCCAGGCAGCCGCCACGATATCTAAAGAAACTACTCTGATGCATAGCCTGGGAGATGTGAACGCGATGTGTTGCAGCAAGTGCGGCGGCGCTGCAGGCGCAGCTGCTGCAGGACAGACTGCCTGAGTGAAGGTAGGGATGGTACAAAAAAAGTGCAAAGGAAGCTTTCGGGCGAAACCTTGAGGCTGGCATCTAAGACATTAGAAAACTGTTTGGCCGCATGTCAGCGACATGTTCTGGGATCGCGTGGTAAGATGCCCTGCTGCCAAAGGGGACAACTGCTCACGTGTTTGCTTACCAATGCAAGCAGGGGCGACATGCGTTGAGCTCCGCTACTCCTTGTTGCTGTGTGAAGCCTAAAATGGGGAGTGGGGGGCATTGTGCAAGCTGATGGGAAGTGGGAGCTGTGTGTCAGGTGGTGTGGTGCAGGTGGCAATGCTCATGGATCCACACATGGGGGTGAGCATTGATTGAGCATTTAGCCGCGGCATGCTACATAACAGGCGCATGATGGATATTTGGGGACAGATGTACGTGCGCTGTCGACTGCTATGGCCGTGCATGAGCGCTGAAGCTCTGTTGGACAAGCCACAGGCAGCACTGCTTATATGTGGCAAATTCAACGCGTCGTGTCCTGACGAGCGCAGATGAATTGTGCGCCAGATCTGTTACAAGCTGTGTGGACATTGAATGTATAGATGGTGTTGGCGAGGGCGAGACCGGGTTGGGCACGTTTGCATCTGGAGGGATGCAGGATAGCCGCTGCAACAATCACTTGATAGTCGAGCCATGGGTAAACACGCGCTGTCAAACAACAGCCGGACCCACCACATGGCTGTCGGTAGCAGTCGTGGAGCTACGGGCGGCAAGCCGAGCTGTTGTGGAAGCCTACGCTACAGTCACGCATGCGCAAGAACATCTTTTTTGGAAGAGCATACCCTGCACTTGTCGCATTGCTGCTTTGTATGAGATGATCCAATCGCCTCGTCCGCCTTGTTGGACGCATGCCAACATCCGGATGAACGCTTCTGCTTCGGCTGATGTGTCCTGGGGCGGGGCCATACCACCGCACATGGCTGCGGCGTGATCCTGGTGAAACCAAACTCATCAAAGATACCTTAAATACATATGTAGGAAGTACTGATGCCGTAGTCGCGAGCAGCGCGAGCCGGTGCGAGCGCTCAACTCAATAGTCGAGATCTAGGTGAATAGCCGAGAAAGCACCAATGCTTCCCTAAACGGCCAAGCACTGGTAACAGCACACACGAAGGAGACCTTGCGGGAGGGTCGCGCCAGCGAATTGAGCCTGGCTATGTACAGCTCCTTGTGCATGGCTGAATCGTGCTTCAGGCCTTTTCATCGACCATGGGGACAGAGTGCTTGAGTCAGGAACTTTCCAATACATACAGTGAGAGTTTCCTGTTGGATCGCGGTCAATGCATCGGGAGCAGACAATGGAGCTGTAACGTGGCCGTGAGTGACAGCGACAACCGCAGCCTTGCCACATGTCCTGCTCAAAACGTGCGAAGCCAGGCGATCGCTACCTATCCGCTCCTTCTGCAAAGAACACACGCTGATTTGTATGGGCATCACGCAATACTACCTGCTGTCTGGTGGAACCATCGAATGATGTCAATCGCCCCAACCGACGTGCATGCAGTGTACAAGCCCTGACGTCAACCTCCGCATACAATAAGTGCGGCCCAAAGGATAATTTCTATACAATCTGTTTGAGATTAAGCACCATTGCAACACACTCGTTGGCACCACATCATCGCCCGTCGTCAGCGTGCTGCCGAAATGCATCGCTTCAGCTTTGCGGGTGCTGGGCTGCCCAGCCTGAGAGGTGGAGCTAAGACGGACGCTTCACAGCAACAAGAAAATGGTATGCTGCTAATGACGCATGCACCTGCGCGCTGGCCATGAATTGGTCCTTTGGAGACGCTGCAGTCGAGTCCTATAGCTAGCTCATTGAAGGTGTCCTGGAGAGATTCTAATGCTTCAAAAATTACAATCATTTTGCTACAATTGTTGTTCTCATAATGTCAATGCTGTTCGATGCACGTTGCCATGGCCTGTGACGGAGGGGCCCGTACACCGCATTGGGCGTGGTGGGAATGGCGAGCAGCAGCTGTTCCGTGTGGTTCCCGCACCCATGCGTCCGAGGCAGTTGATAAGCTTGCTTAGATACCCCTATAATCATAACTTCACTCGCTGTCCACCCAGGCGTCCGAGTGCGCTGAGGAGTCGCTCATGTAACCTGTCTGAAGGTCTGCACGGGCACTGACGCGGCCTTGTTTCACATGTTCAGGGGGCTGGAGGTTCAACATATCTCCAAAGCGTATCCAACCACTTCTAGCAAGCATCACGCGACCTGCTTCCAGAAATCCTATAGCAACACTGGCAAACGCACCAGAGTTCCGAGTCCACAAAATTGTGGGCGATGGCCGGTGCATGTTCCGAGCAACGGTACGCTTTACATCTCACGTTGATAACGGGGGATGATGAGCTTGGAGGATGTCTTCTCTTTCACCCCTTATTCAACAGCCCAATCTCACTGCTGCATTGTGACCGCTAGTTGCCAACCAGTAGGAAGCATGTCGAGGCCACTAGACAAGGCCAACCACGCGCAAGTGCACTGTGCGCATGCCGCCGTAGCCACTGCTTTTGTTTATGCACCACACGGTCACCGGTTTGTATGCTCCAGGTTCGATCCTTAGCTCTACACAAAGGACTCTTCTTGAGACCCAGTGAAGAGCTTGTGGAGGCGGAGCAGCTGCGGCAGGCTTGCCATGATGCACTATGTAGAACTTCGTCACGCTCAAAAGAGTTCCCGGATGCGAGGAAGCAGATCCTGTACGGGTATGGGGACCTGAACGAATACTGCAGGCAGCTGGCACGACCCACGTTCTGGGGGGGAGAGGTAGAGATGATGGTCATCACAAAGATGCTCAAAATTCCCATACATGTCTTCACTCCTGCAGCAGAGTCAGGCGGGTATGAGCTGCTGCCTCTCGCTGGATTACTGCCTTGTTCGTGCGCTTGCCAGACCGGCCATCAAGGTGCTCATGCCAGAACACGCTCGGCACGCCATCCACTGTTTGATCAAACTGATTTTATAAGTCCTGGCATGGCCCATCTGTTGGTCATGGACATTTGTGCACCGTTGTACCGGTATTTACCTCTGCCCTTGCAGGCCACGAGGAAACAGCCACGTACACTGGCCTGGCACCGGGGCTGCACATGTCCGCATGGGAGACATGAAGCACCATCACCGCTGGCACCATGTATGTATGGCTGTTCGCCAGCAGCTTGATCTGTGGACCCTTCACAGTGACACGGTGTTGCAGGCCAAATGACCAATTCAAGGTCATCGCCAAGTTTGGTACGAAGTACAGAAAGCCCAATCGCGTGCACTCTGGGAGGGACCCAGTGTGCCTGCTCTACACTGGAGGCTGTCACTACGACCTCCTGATCCCTCGGGGACTCTAGATGTACTCTAGATGATGGTCGTCACCTCTGCAGGTGGACGACCAGTGCCATGCAGCATGCCCGGGGCACCGGCCGCGTTGACATGCTGTCTCCAGTGTGCTAGCACTGCTCCTGCGGGCATGCCATTGCTAGCACTGCGGTGATGCTATTGCTAGCACTGCTCCTGCGGTCATGCTAACCAGAGCAGGTACACAGGCATCTTGCCAGGCAGCACCTCGAGATGCCGCCAAGAGATGTACTGTCATCGTCACGGGAGCGTGCAGATGCTCGCAGGACTGTGACATGACGAGTGCTGCGATTAAGACACAAATGGGGAGCTTGCCGTGCTGTCTGCAGAGCGGTACACGCCCTTATATCGTGATGAGGCAAAACGGAGGACACGGACGTCAGTGACCCACTTGGCGCCATGTCGGGTGTTTGCCCGAGTCTCACGTGGCCAGTTGGCGTGCATGACTTCCACCAGCGCACATCAACGGTCAGATAGTGTGAAAAGCTAGCTGCCACAGACGGTCTGTAGGGCTTGCCAGTGCCGTGCAATGCAATAAACGCAGGTGTCAAATTGCAGCTTGGTATTTGCAAGCATAATGCATAGCAAGAGTGTCGACAAGGGTGCAGCTGGAGGGGAACGACAGCTGTGACGGTAGTGGGCAGTGGGTGAGACGCAGGTGTGTGGGCAAGTCTTGAAGATTGGCAGCCCTTGCCCTTGCTCGGCTGACTGCTGGCTGTGGGAGGCAGGTGGCAGGCGGCATCTGTCGACACCGTGCGACTGGCATATCAATCGTTCTTTGTTGATGCCGCGTCATGGTGAGGGCAGCCTCTAGTTCATCTAACCCATTGTTGCAGGAGTGATGCGTGTGGATGTGAGAAATGCACATAATGCCAGGCGTGAGAAAGCAGAACTGTTGTGGCCAGTCAGATTGGGCTGCTTCAGCTGGGGCCGTCACAAGGCCGTCACAGTATTTCTGGAGCATAGAGAGTTTTATTGTCAATTCTATTGATCGGCAGTGTAACACGGCAAGCACCTCATATGGTAAGGCATGTGTGTGGCAGCTACTCTTTGTCTGTTGTTCCCCTTGAGCACCTCGCTCTCAAACCTGTGGTCCCCGTTGTGACCAAGCAAAAGGACCGCAATCAAGCCCCTCATTCCTCACAGCGTACATTTCGTGGTGACTCATGTCTGGCAATCGATGGGAGATGAAGTGGAGGCCCGCAACAAGGAGTTCATTTGTTTTTGGAATTGTGACGCGCTGCAGTGGTTATACACGCAGCAGGCTGATCGCTGGTGGGGAGCCTGCGGGTGAATGTTGCAGCCTCCGGCAGTTGCATGTGACTTCCGCACGACCTGTTGCAAGCCATGCAAGTTCTCGCTGTCTCATGTGATGTTGAGATGAGTTTCCGTACCGTGATATTTCGGCTGGCACTGCTCAGCTGCTTCCTCTGGGCAAGCCATGAGGCGCTTCAGGTCCACACATGGTATTCTGATGCAGGTCCCTCTTCTGTGATCATGATAACGAGAGTTCCCGGTCGGCCTTGACCTGGAAGGCATCTAGATGTGGCGCAGGGCAACGCCGGGACATGTGGTGAGCACAGCAACAGAGCATAGGCATCACTCAATGCATATGCAAAGCAGATGTGCTACAGTGAAGTAAATCGCTGGTGAGGCCAGTGAGCCACAGAACGGGTCAGGCAAATGGGCCGAAGTGAAGTGCAGAGTGGCTGCTCGGCGCCAGCAACTCTTTGTAACACTTCTCAGTCTGCAGTATGAAGATGACGAAGAGGAAGCCAAGGTGGGGTGTGTGAATGCCTGATCCCGACACGGGGGCCAGCGTGCAGGGGAAGTTTGTGGCTGTGTTCACCAGGTATGGCTGCAACCAGCATGTGCTGCAGCTGTTGTTTCTGGCCATTGCTTGTGCTGGTAGGATTGCGATCTGTATGGATCTGTATTAATCCAGCATTTTGCCTGGTGCATGTAGCGCCTGCATGCCCACTTTGTTTTTCTAGCCTGTGATAGTTACCTGTGCATGACATGTGAGTGCGATCGTGTGGTCTTGCATGTGGCTCCATGCCAGAATTCAGGCTCATCAGGCTCAGAAGCTGGCGGCAAGGGTGCCCATGACTTCTGACCAATTGTACAGATTATGTGAATAGTTCCTGCAGCTGTGCATGTTGTGTTGTGGAGTGATGGACAGGGCGGCACACCCAGCGTTCCGCTCTGATTCACATGTGTGCAGACCACCTGTGTTCATATCAACCAGAACCGCCACTGTCTCAATCCGTGCATTTGATGGCTTTAAAACAAAGTGTCATCGGTGGCTGTGCTGCAAAGGAGGGCGTTCTGCACAAGCGGCAGGCTCGGCAAACGGTGAGACCTTCTGTGCAGATTTCCACCTTCCCGCCTACGTGAGACGTTTGAGCACGGCGACTTCCTAGACAACGTATGCTCGCATAGTTACATGAGGCATGTTATTCCTTTGTTTTGTTGGTCTTGATGCGTCCGTGATGAACTACGTCCGGATTGGCCGTTACGGCACCCCATGATTCTGAATCAGTGTGTGTGTGTGTGTGTGTGTGTGTGTGTGTGTGTGTGTTACACAGTGATGATAGATCTAGGACTCAGCAGCGCCGAGGCAATAGACCAGGCAACAAGCAAACAGACAGACAGACCGGCCACCGCAAGCCCAAGGCCTAATCAGTGTGTGTGTCAAATGCGGCTGGATGTGAACGGGAAATTGATTTATCCACAAGAGCATGGGCCAGAATGCCCAGTGTGGCTGTATGCAGGTGGGAGGGTGACATGTGCCCAGTAACAAGAAAGCCTGACAGGAAGGCAGCATACTTTCATTCAGAATCGTTCGGGACTCATCCATCTGGCTTTGACCTCAGTCAGGCGCAGTTAGCACTGGCTTAAATGATCAGTGCTGGCAATCGCGGAGCTAGGCTGCGTGAGGAGGCCCCATGAGGACGCGAGATCCGAACAAGATAGCCCGTACTAGCACAAGGACTGCAAGTCCCCACACCAAGAATGAGGTTGGCCTTCGCGGACCACCGTGGGGATGGCTTGGACCACATGGGTGCCCATGTGAAGTCGCGAGGTCCTGTGGCTACGAGAGGATGTCAGTGGCTCCGGATGGCATCAGACGCCGGGAGACATGCTCCGACAGTTGATACTGCAGACATCGCAAACAGGATGAAATTCACGCCACACACGTTTCGGCTGTACCAGGCCTGGTGGCCGTTGAGCTGTTGCTGCCTGACACGCTATTGATACCACCAATTTGGCGGGCTTGCTGCATGACGAGTACGCTTGTTGGCTATCCCTGCCGAGGTGTCATGCAGCTGCACAATGCAAATTGGATGCATCTGAAGCGTCGTGGCAGGTGGTCGATTTCAACCGCACTTCATCCGATTACACGCGTGACCCCGCCTGTGCCCGCCAATCGCTTTTGTGGCTGGTGCAGAGAACACGGCGGTTCATGCATTGACTGAGGAAGTCTCAGCAATGCACGACCACAGCAACATGAACCTGCAGATATCTGCGTTCGCCAAGTCTATAGGCGTATAGCGTCTGTCGCTTGCAGAGCGATTTACTGTTGACGATTGTGTTGCGCTTAACAACAACTGCACACCAGCGCCCATCAACGCATTGACTGCTCTCGGACACGCGTGTGCATACGTCACTGGCATCGAATCATCAAGCTGTAGTGATGGATACATCAGCGTTGTCAGAAGATACACCTTTCTTTACATCGCAGGAAGTGGCATTCGCGATCGTCCCGCATACGCAGCACGCCCCCAAGGCCGCAACCTTCCAGCATCAAGACTGCCACGCCGAAAACCATCAGGTTCGCACCGACGCCGTTGATCATGTATCAGACTTGCTATCTGGCCACCTGAGTTCTATTCACCGTTGCTGCGACGCTTCTAGCACATCGTATACGTATGACCAGCGGCGTGACAGAGACCCTTCGATGTGATCTAGAACTCTCTCAGCCCATCTGGACCAGCATGCTTGTGACCATGTACATCAAATTATATATTATCAATATCACTGTAGTAAGAATGGCGATCCACTGAGTGATTGAGCGCGGATCTAGCCCGCAATGGCTCGCTCCTATCCGTCAGGTGTCAGTCGAGCCGCGGGTGTCTTGGCACACGAGGTGCAATATGCTTCCGTACACAGCGAAGTGCAGCTGCAACATTTGGCACCAGATTAACAACCCCCACTGTCGAGACGCTCTGTTTGTGAAACAGACAGGCAGGTCATTGTCTTCACCAGTCACCAGAATGTGACACTATGCAGGACAAGCGTGGCCAAGACATGCCAACATCACAGGCAACATGCTCACGACCTTCGACTGATGAGTCAGAGACTTCTTCAATACTGATGTCATCTTCGAGTCATTTGAGCAATACACCAAGAGGGTGCACTGAGCAAAAGGGCACACTCTACCAGACAACTTCGTGCGTAGACAACGATGATATTGCAGCCGTTTCGCTGCAGACAGGTCGGCGGAATTACATCACTGTGAAAGAGCTTCGGGCATCACGCCAGCGGTTGCTGGACTTGATCCCGGCTGATGACGCAGACGGGCTGGAGAGCGATGACAGCATGACTCTGTGAAGCTGTGGCAGACAAAATGACACACCAGAAATTGGCTTGCACGAACATAGCAGTACTCTGCAGCACAGTGCAGCTGAAGTCCACAGTCAGGTGTCTGTGCTGCTTGTGCCAACAGAGCGAGGTCCACGTAGGCTGGCATGTGACCATGAACTTTGACAACAGTAGAAGCAGGAGCAACAGCAACGGTTGGTAGTTGATGTCCTACTCCAGGTCCTGCTTCCTGCATCTGCTGTTGGCAACTGAGCCCGAGGTCAACTGCCACTCTATCGAGTGCCTAGTTCTTTCTTTTTTGCCTTGAGGACGGAGTACGTCGATGCTGCATGGCCAAGGTAGTGGTATAACTCCCAAAAGGCAGTGTTGCAGCGACTGCATGATGGGTTCCTAAACAGTGTGTGGTGTTACACACTTCGCCCACAGATCTAAGTAATTTTGCGAATTTTCGAACGCGCCCTTCTGTGTGTGCTGGTGGTGTAGAGAGGAAAGACAATTGACATTCTTGCTGTAGCCGTGTGCGCTCAGCAACATCCTGTCTCCTCTCACAACCAGGCTGGGCAAGTGTCCTTCTTGCCTGCAACGGTTGACAGTTGATACACAGCAGCACACCTGCGTTTGGCTTTAGTGTGACGTTAATGTGTTTAGTTTTGAGGTGTTGGCAGCTCCTGGCGCATATGTCGCAGTCATGATGGTACTTTCCTGATGATACTTTTCTACATATCTGTGTGCTGTACTTTGGCTACCCATTGATTGCATTATGCGGTGCAATCACAAGATTCAATTTGAAATTCACACCGACCGGTCATTTGATTGGTCCATTCAAGTACAATAGTGCATATGTACTTTGCCTCCGTCTGCATGCAGGAGGGACATCTCCATTTCAACTCTATACAGGTGATTCCAAAAGATGCCGATCGCATCGGAAGTCGAGAGTGTCCTTCACCACTATACACAGTGATACTTCACCCGTTTTTAACCTATGCCCACGAAAAGCCTGATACGTACAGTGGTCTGAGGGGTCAATCAGTCATTGACCCCTCAGACCACTGTCTGCACACCAAGCGTGCTGCGAGTGCATACAGCTACAGCACATAACGGAATGGACGGTCGTCACAGCTACAAGAGCGGCAGAGAGTCATTCAGCATCGGTCTGCATCTGTCTCTTCTTACGTGTATGTGCAGCGTGCTTGTCACACTCACACTTCAGCTTTCAAGTTGTTTGGCGCAGGCGTCGCTGGGCCTGCGCACAGACACCGAAGCGGAATTGTGTGCGCACCTTGCCAGAGGCACAGGCGCATAGATTTGCCATGTTGATGCTGGTGATCTGCGGCCTGTTAGCTCTTGTGGTACCTGCGCAGGCCCTGTTGCGCAGCGAGGCTGACGATGCTGTCACGGTCGCAAGGGTTCGCTTCGCTGTTCTGAACTACCCGATGTGGTGTCTAGTCACGATTCCAACTGAATTGCGACGTTGATTTGCAGGCAGATCCCGAAACAGCATTCCGTGTGTGGGCAGACCGAAATGGCAAGGAGTATGACACGCTCCATGAGCACAACCGCCGATTCTCGATATGGATGGACAATCTGAACTACGTTGAATCGTACAACTCCGAGCATACACGCAGCTGGGTACGATCTGGCTTTTGTAATCACTTCTACTGGTATGATGTGATGGCTTATGTTCATTCACAGACTGGGTGATCTGTGCCAAGAGGTTCCGTACCCCGGTCCTCCTTGTGCTCAGACCCTGCAACACAGCAGCTGCATACAGTCGCACATGTGATTCATAACGATTTCAGCTCAGTGCGCATAATCATATGTCCAATGCTCCTGCAGTCATGAGCGCTCTTTGACAATTCACTCGTCTGCTGCAGCTGGGACTTGGTCCCTTCATGGACCTGACAGATGAGGAGTTTTCGTCCCAGATGCACGGAGGGGGACCATAGGCTGCATTGGTAGGTTGACAACTTGCAATCGCCCTCAGCATCTGCAGAGAGCCGCTTCACCATCGCCCTCAGCAACTGCGTAAATCTGGAGGGGTTGCGGCCATGCTGCCGCTCAGTACAGCCCATCCGCCTGTAATCTAAGCTGACAGAGTAGAACAGCTGGACTACACGGACAGATACAGATGCATTGTGTAGTATATACGGTATTCTTGCGATGCTGTCTGAAGGGGTGTCACCACAAAGCAACATATGAGACACTGTCGTACAACAGATATCGTCTTGCTGTGCCAGGAGAGGCATAAAAACTGTCGAGTATTTAATATGACTCTTCGTGAAATTATTCTCATTGTCCTACTTTGCGGACGTTGTATTACACAAGCTCGTTCACTGAACCCGTCGCCTTGAACCATGCCAACAGGCACAACACTAAGACAAACACACGGCGGCGGGATGGATTATAGACTTGCTATAACCGGGTTTTATGGCCGAAGAGGTTGGTGAACAGTGCACTGATGCGATCATCTGCCTCAGTGAACTTATCCTCCACAGGCACCATGAAGTTCACCAGCTTTGGCATAACATGGTACCGGACCTTGCGCCCTTTGCTCGCTCGCCGGTCGACCGTTCTCCTATTCTTCGGCACCTGCAGACTGCCATCCAAGTTGACAGGAGTGCAGGCCGCTCCAGCAAAATGCAGCCTCGCACATGCATGCACAAGCGACCCCCCCAGTCAGCCTGGTTCACAGACAGCACAACCTCAACTGCAATACCACAAGGAACCTATCCCAACGGCAGCAGCAAAAAGCGATACACCGTCATCACACGAATATCAATCAGTCATGGCTTCTCTCGAGTCTACGCAGGTCTTCATGCGCTGCAGTGGAAAGGGTCGCCGATTCTCACATGGCACCAACACACGGTGGCAAGCTACCCTTACATCGAGAATCACGATCGGCAAGGCTGCCACGCTTGCATCTGCTGCCACGATGGGTTGTACCGATCGGGCAGCATGTTGCCAGTGATACATGGGCCAGTGTGCAGATGAGATCCCTGCCACGCATGCAACAGCAGGACCACACCTGGGCCACTCCAGACACCCTGCCGTCCGACTCTGCTGCTTCTAGAAACTCCTGGAGCAGTAGTTGGTAGAACGATGAGTCGTCATACGACTCTGCGTCCGCCTGTGTGCCGCGCCGCTGCCCCGCTTCGCCGAGCACATCGGCGTCTGCATCTGTCCACCCGCTCGCCGTCTCCAGCGCATCGTCCGGCGCCGCAGCACCAGCACCCAACGGCTCGCAGAGCACCCGGTCATGCGCCTGCCGCCGCCGCCGCGTGCGCGCCAGCGCACGGTCAGGGTTCCTCATCACCTCTGCCACCTGATGGCTCAGCGGCTGATTCAGAGCGCGCAGCCCAGCGGCGCCCTTCATCGCCACCTGGCCACTCGCAAGCAGCGTACGCCGATGCCACCGGTCGACCTCCTCATCCCGGAACGGTGCAAACCTCGCCTCCAAACCCTGTATCAGCGGCCAGATCCCCTCGCATGCGTTGCCGTCAGCAAGCTCTGCCAACCGCGTCGCCTGTGCGCCCGGCCCTGGGCCTTCCGCCGCCCCCGCATCACTGCCCTCCGCCGTGCGCGAGATCAACTGATGCATGGCGTCCATGCAGTCACCGAGCACCGCCGCTGCCTCATGCTTGGCGGCATCAATCCTCTGCTGTGTGCCATCGGTGGTGGCCACGCTTTCGACGTATGCTGCGCCGCGCGGCAGCCGGTCGGCGGCCACCAGGCCGCGCTGCAGGGTGATCCTGACGCCGAGCACTTGCTCCCAGAGCTTCACCTGGGTGGCGACGCTGGCTGCCTTGGCAGCCTGCGCCGTAGCCGTGGATGGCGCCTTGGCCGTGGAAGGGGCTGCCTGGATCGTTGCAAAGTCTGCCTCCAGCTGCTCCCAACCTGCACAGGTTGGAGCCCGTCCAACGCCACAGTGCCGATGTCGCCTCAATGCAGGCACAAAGCACAGAGCTAGATGAGCCAAGCTGAAAAGAGGCTGCTTGAGGCATGGTGACATGGCACAGGTGCGGAACAAGCGCAACCGGGTACCCCGTAGCCGTGCTGGGGCTACCGTAGCCGTGGAAACCCCGTAGCTGGAAGTTTGCGTAGCGCAGCAGAAAGCTGGCCAGAGGCACAAGAGGAACCAGGTCCGGGTAACGCCACAGCATACACAGGGCGCAGGCATGCCACCATGCAGCCGCCGATGATGAAATACATTGAACCTGCTTTACGTTACGACGAGTCCAGCTCACAGCTGGATCGGCCTGTTGCCACTGTCAGCCATGCTCTCGAGCGACAGTACTAGTCGCCACATGCCCGACAAGCATACGTGCATCTGGTGAGACAGGAGCAGGCAAGCCCAATGTGTGCCACAGTTGCTGCCAAGTAATAACACCTCCAGCAGGTGCCTCTCATGCTCCAGCCAGCGCGCGGAGCTGCGTTGAGCACGGCTGCAGCGCCTACAAGCGCTGCCCTACAAATCCTCTGGCATGCAGCTCTGAGCAAGGGCCACACCTTCCGTGTCTTCTCCATCATCATCTTCATCAATACTGCTTTCCCCCTCCCCCATGTCCACCCCTAGGCCATCCTCTTCCTCGTCTGACTCGCTGCCAGCATTACTGTCCTCCTCCATACTTCCCTCACTGCCGCCCTCCTCTTCACTGCTTGTGTCGCTGTCATCAGCGTTCGGCCCTGTGCCTCCTTTTGCAAGCTGCGGTCCTTTTGCTGCTCGTCCTCCAGTCCTGCCCTTGGTAGGTGCTTGGTGCAAGACGACCTGCTCGTTGTCCCGCTCATTGTCTGTGCTGCCCCCCTCTCCGCCGCCGCTGTCGTCCGCATCATCACTGCCAGAGCTATCTGATGCCATGCGACCTGGCATGTCCCCCTCGCTGGCCGTTCCGTCGCCTTCATCCCCCCATTCGTCCTCCCCGATCTCAGCCAGCGATCGCTGGCGGGATGGTTGCGTTTGGTTGTGCTTCCCATTCTTTGCAGCGCCACCTTTTGTGCCTGTGCCAGGCCGGCCTGTAGCCTGATGCTGTTGAACAGGTGATGCCGCCATGTCGCTGTCCTCGCCAGAGGAGTTCGATGCGGAAGGAAGGTCATCCGCAAAGACGTCTTTTCGGCTCGCTTTCCTGCCTCGGTAGATCTGCGAGTCCACATCTATTGCGGCATGCCTCCGCCGCTTCTCTGGTGCATGCCTGGACGGGAGAAGTAGTGTGAAGTGCAGAGGCTGGACAATCAGATCAAGAGATCACAGTGCACGTTCAGCAACACAACATGTGTCCACGTGCGCCTCTCGTAGATGTAGACATGCCGTGACAAGACAGACTGGTGACAAGTGCAGGTATTGCACCACGAATAAGATGCAGACGTGGTGCCATGCTCCAGAAACGATGGTGGGCAAGCCTGAAAGCGGACCAGCCAGGGCGTGCGCCGGCTGCAGGGAGCTCTTCATCGCTATCAAACAAGCCAGGCCCATCATCAAGCGCATCCGCAGCTTCGGGATCTGGAAATTATATAAGTGTGATATATTTCGCGCATAGGGAACCATTTCAAGCCACCGTGGTCCAGCGGGCGACGCCCGCGAAGCGCACCGGCAACAGGTGCTGGCGTTGCAAGCTCCGCAAGCTTCTCTGCAGCGCTTGTCCTCATGGAACTATGCCACAAGCCTTGACACTAATAAACTCTATCTATTTGCGTTGGTACTGTGTCTGCAGCCGGATAGTCGGCAGGCGCGGTGGCTTGCTCGGGCGGCTGTGACGAAACGGCGTTGATTCAGCAGTCAGCACGATCGTCGAAAAAGGCCGCGCTCAGTTGCACAAATTGTGGCAAAGACACAGCTCGGTCCAAACGCATGCTCGATTCACAGCCATGCCTCCAGCCCGGGAGCGACGCGGGAAAACTACGCGAGCCTGCGACGGTGTATCAGCCTGTGGGGCATTCATGAGCGCTCAGCGACCATTTCTACAGATTCGTTCGCAATGCAATCCTAACATACAGCAACTGAACGCAAGTGGGCGAGCAAATCCCACCCACTCTTCCCAGCCAAGGCTGCGTTCTACTGTGCAGAGCTCGAGCTAGCTCTGAGTTGGTGTTGCTTGGCATGCACTGTTACATCGAGGGGCATGCACTGTTACATCGAGGGGTGTTGCTTGGCATGCATAATGTCGATTCGCACCTGTGCCACACCTGAGCCAGTGAGTTCGACAAATGCCACACTTGTCAACTGATGGAACGAAACTCTAGTGATGGTGCACACGACGGGGATGTAGGCTTTGTGAGGGTACACCCGCTCGCAGAAGCAGGGGTGGTGTTGCGCATTGCTTCCCTCGAGCGGGTTGACAGCATGCGCGATGGAACGGACAGGCAAAGCTGTCATGTTGATCAGCCAGTCGCTAGACATGACTTCCATTGGGTTTATAGGTGTTCAACCGCTGGGCGTCAGAGTATTTTGCGCTGTTTGAATTCAGCTACGAACGCTCGCGCTCCATGAAAGAGATGCCCGAGTCAATGGCCGCGCGAACTGGCGCTGAAGCCATTGCTTCTTTTGGCCAAGGAAGATCTTGGGAGAGCGCGTTTCGCAACCTGAACCAGTGCGCCCAACCCGACTGTACATGCCGTGTTGTCAGGGATGTTACAAACGGGGATGACAGTCGCATCATGCAGGGCGATTGAGCTCATCTACTTGATGTGCGAGCTAGAGTCTTCAGTTGTATTTGTTGATCATGCCGCGAGAGTCTTCAAAGAGGCGTCCGAGAATTTCGAGGAGCTGAAACTCCGGATACAGGACCAACTGCGGTTTCAGTCGTACATAGAGGCACGTCCTCAAACAGGAGCACCGCGCGTAATTGGAATTTGTTACCGCTCGGTTGGAAATATTATATTGTAGCGTTGTGATATGCGTGCAGGAAAGCCAAGTGGATCACCTGTCAATCGCTTGGGAAGTGCCAAGCTTCAAACAGGACTACAGCCGGAATGTCCCTGAAGAAGGGGCAGTAGATTTATATGACGTGGGTGGTGCGTCTCGAAATCACTAGCAGCTCTCCTGGCATGTTCTGTGGCTTGATGTGTCATGGCTTGCCTGCAAGCCTACTGCATCGAGCGCATGCCATACACCATGCACCACTTGCATCACAGTGCAGGCACAGTCATCCCTGATTGAGAGTCCTGAATCACGCACTGAATCTCAGAACAGCTTGACATGCTGTCTTGTGACTGATGAACGATCCGCCCCCTGAGACCTTTGCCTTGCAGGTCTGGAGGACCACAATCGGCAAGACAGCACAGCTGATGAAGGCTCCAGCCTTGGGCCGTTTCCCGAGCACAAGGAATGGAGCACACATTCCGGTCGCTGCGACGATGCAGACAGCCGGGCGGCGTCAACAGGCGGCATTTCCAGCAGCTTCCAGCCTCTGGTGCGCGCACGTCGCTTCGTGTGCCAATCCCACCATCCAGCAGCACAACAGCATGTGCCACTGGCAGCCTCCTGCATGTGCCACAAACAGAACACTGTAGATCAGGTAGCTCCATGCCACGGCATTGCACAAGGTTCCGGGCGACTTCTCGTGTCGGCGCCTGCATGCTCGCTCAGTCTGGCTGGATCAGTCGCAATTGCTAGTACATGTCGACCGAGCAGCCTTAAGCAGTGTGTAGCATCAAATCTCGGTCCCGCCTCCTCCTGGTTCCTTTGTGTGTAATCTCCATTCCGTGCATGGCTGCCTCTAGCTGCGAGAGTCTGAAACGGGAGGATTGCCTGTAGATTCCCTGGTCGGAGGCATGTGTCGTGGCACCGTATCACCGGCGACCGCCAGGCCTATCAGACTCCGTTGCCAGCCCTCCTTTGAGTCCAGGTGAGCCTCTCTCGCTGCAGCACCCTTGCGCCCCGATGTGGCGGCACAGGCCCTATGCAGCTTGCACAAACCATCGCTCTGCTTGATGAACCACATCCTCGCCGATCAGCCAGGCTGCACTCACATTCCTTGCAAGCAGTAACGGTGAGACATAAAAATAGCTCATCACACAAGAACAGGAGGACCTAATGTAATGCTAGGAGCTTGGCTGCTGTTGCTGTCGCCTCAGGCTTAGGTCCATTTCGTCCCCATGATTCAAGTACATTGCGACTCGTTGCGACTTGTACATTGTGACAGTCCGACTCGTTAGCGTACTGCAGCAACTGCCGCTGCTGCGGAGGCGCTTGGCTCACATGCACCGTTGGTGCCGGTTGATCCCATGCATCGCTGTTCAGGTGATGCGGGAGCCAATGCGGCCAGCGCGTCAGGGGAACAGCCCGGGGAGCGGCGGGGAGCGTCGGTGGGGCACGCCTGGGTGCCCAAGCGGGGCACGCTCACGTGCGCCGCGCGCATGCGGTCAGACTCGTCGCCCCGCACTGGCCGCACGCCAGCCGGAAGCGGCGCGCCACGGTCGCTGCACAGCAAACTGCTCAGCCCCGAGCGCTTCAAGCGCGACCCGGACGAGACGCGGCGCCTCGCTGCGGAGAAGCAGCGCCGTGCGGAGAAGCAGCGCAGCGTGCTGGAGGCAGAGCGCCTGGCCAAGCTGGAAAAGGTGCGGGAAAACGACTGCCTTCACACCTGCCACGATTAATCGTGATGTAGCGACATGTCATGCGGACTGGCTGGCCCTCCTGCTGACTCATTGTGAGCTGTACAACTCCACTCAGACCAGCTGGCAGCCCGTGGCCACATTTGCCACAGGCATCTGACAGCTCCATGAGTGCCGGTCACCGCCAGCAGTGCTAGTTACTGCCAGTCGTGCCGGTCACTGCATCTGACAGCTCCCTGAGTGCATAACGCCAATGCCAGTGCTTAGTGCCATAACAGAGAGGCGGGTATCTGTATCGGCGGAAGCACTCGTGTCCTGCACCTCACAGTATAACAAGTAGCAATGCCTTGTGCTGCCATGGTTGTACTCTGAATGACATCGACAGAAGCAGTACATACTCGGGCGACCGCTCAGCACATACATGAAAGAGCTTGAATCGACTCCTCTCTACGATAGCAACCGCACCCTTGGGGCTTCATCCATGCACTCTGGAGCATTGCTCGAAGGCACATAGCTCGCACAAACTTGCCAGGGGATAGATTGTGCAGAACTCCCCATAGCCATGACCCACGGTGGTCTGCCAGGGCAAAGAGCACTTGACACATCTACACATGCTACGTGCTACACATGCTACATGGTGCGTATATTGCACCTTGAACCGTATATTGTATAATACAAGGCTTGTTAGCCCTAAGCATGTTACAGAGCTGCCGCTGCCGGCCCAGATGCATCAATTGCAAGATAAAAGAAATGCATGCAGGTGAAGCAGGAGCGCGAAGCGGTGCGGTCGGTGCAGGGAGAGCAGCAGGCGGTGCGGCTGCGCGAGCTGCGCATGCGGCACGCGCTCTCGCAGGAGCGGCGGCGCACGACGCTGCTCGGAATCGTCGCGCGTGCCACCGACGAGAGCGACAAGGTGAAGGAGGTGCAGTTCATCCGCCGCATGGAGGCCGCCTCGCTGCGTGCTGCGCTGGACGCGCGACTGGAGCGCAGCGGCGAGCGCCGCCGCGTCGTGCTCGCGAACCGGCAGCTGCGGCACGGCCGCGACGTGGATGACGCGCTTGAAGACGCGCAGCGCCGCAAACGGTGCGCCACTCCGCACACCCAGAATCGGACCTGACCGTCGCTCCTTTGACGGCCGTGTGGTATTTTTAGGGATACCTGCAACATGATTGCAACGGCTACCGATGGACATGTCGATGCCTGCGCCTGCAGGGCCACGGGGCTGCCCTGGCCACAGCAGCATGTGCGTCGGACAGTACAATTGACCACATGACCAAGCTCCGACGAGAGACTCGCTGTGGCCACACTGAGCTGAAGCAGCACTCATGCAATGTGGAGATTGTGAGTGCAGGGAGAAAGAGGAGGCGCGGATGGAGGAGCTGTTCGAGAAGCTGCAGCGCAAGGAGGAGGCCCTGGCCCGGTTTGAGGAGGAGCGCCGAAGGGGGGTCCGCGCTGCCGGCGACACGGCCTCCGGGGACCCTGAGGTGGACGCGGCCGACGCGGCCGTCCAGGCGCAGCACGAGACGCCGAAGCAGCGGCGGGAGCGGCTCGAGGCGGAGCGTGCGGAGGAGCGGCATGCGGCGCTGGAGCGGCGGCTGCAGGAGGCGGCTGAGCGGCGCGAACGCATGCTTGCGGCGATTCGGGCCGCCGCTGCGGCGCCTGGCGCGCCGGGGGGGGCTGCACAGCCGGGGTCAAGCCGGTGTGTACTTGCGGTCTGCAGTAGGGCGTGCTTATTCTGTGACAGGTAGCCCAAACACGCGGGCTGTAACGCTGTGGGCGATTGCTGCCGGATGGCGCTCCCCTGCCGGGACCCTCACTTGTGTGATACAGTTCTGATGTCGCATTTCTATTTCCCACTTTCGCTGACACAGCCTGCTGCCAGGCCTCTACTGTTACACTACTGCTGTTGCAGCGCCATGACTCTGTGCAGGGAGAGTCCGACGAAACCGGAGAAGCCGCAGGCACTGTCGTCGCACGGCGCAGCCTCCGTGGCGCAGGAGGGGTGGGCGCACCGCGTCCTCAAGAGTCGTGGTGTTGACCCCAGCGACAGCATCGGCACGGCAGCGGCGCCTGCAAACGTGGGCCAGGCGCCGAAAGGCGCGAGTGGGCCAGCCGCGCAGGCCGCTCCTGCGGCCGCACTGCCAGCGCGCAGCGCGGGGCAGGTGTACAGCAGCATGATGAAGACGCTGCGGTCCAAGGCGGCAAAGCTGCGGCGGAGGTTGCTGGAGGAGGTGGCCCTCGAGGCCGTGGACGGGGGGCCTCTGGGTGGGGATGCGTCGGCCGGCGATGTCGCGGCGGCAAGAGGGGTGCCGCAGGACCTGGTTGACGCGGGGGAGTCACTCGCTCAGGTGTGCGTTGGTTGGATACCATACGTGTTGAACAGTGGCTGCAGTGAGCGCCAGACTCAGTCGCTCTGGAGCTGGGAGTGGCAGAGTTCCCTGCATGTGTCACACATTTATTTGCCTCTGAGGGGCTTCAGTGGCAGGCATGATCACATTGAGCACGTCACGTGAGATGCTGTGAATGCATTGCACTGCATGCTATGATTGGCTGGCAAACGGCTGCAGTGTGGCGTGCTGCATGCCGAACGATGTCCCAGGAGCGTACTGGTATGTCCTGACGCGCTGAGCATCATTGTGCAGGAGATCTGCTATGCGATGGACGCCCAAGATCCACAGGCCCTGTCACACGCCCTGCTGTGCGTTGAAAACCACGCCACCGCCACAGACCCCGCCCCCTCCCCGCTCCCCCCCGGTGACCCGACAGCCGGTCGCCCCAGCACCGGCACCCCCCAATCAACCGCCACCACCCCCCGCACCTTCCACGCGCCCCCCTGGGGCCCCTTCGTCTCCGCCGCACGCTCCACCAACCTCCTCCGCGCCGTCGTGGCCGCCGCTGCTGCCGCGGCCTGCGGCGGCGGCCTCGCCGATGCCTCCACCGCCCCTGACACCTCCACCGCCTGGCCCCCGGGCGTCCTCCTCGCCGCGTGCTCCGCGCTGTCGGCGCTGCTCGCCGACCCCTGCAACCGCGTCGCGATGCTCTCCCTCCCAGCCATCGTCTTTTTCATCGACGGCCTCCGCACGCTCCTCGACGCGGCCATCGACTGCGTCGCCCCGGTGCTCCCCGACGCGCCCCCTCCCACCCCCGCCCTCGACGCGCTCACCTCCGTCATCATCCTGCTGCTGCAGTCGTCGCCGCTCGCGATCGCCGCGCGCGTGCGCCGCTGCGACGTCATCTCGTACGCGCTCGCAGCGGGCATCTTATACCGCATGGCGCACCTCTTCCTGCTCGTGCACGGCGCGCCGCACGCGGACGAGGTCCCGCCGTGCGTGCGACGTAGCCTCGTGCTACTCGAGCTGCTGACGGCCGTTGACGCGCGTGCTGTGCTGCACATGGACGGCGGCCGGCAGGCGGAGGCCGCCTTCGGGGAGCACCACGTCCGATTCCGCGTCAAGGTGCGCCTGCCTGCTGCGTGCCGGCAAATTCCATCGTAAATAGATGCATGTAGGCCACCGCTGCCTGAGGGGAATGCAGTGCGGGTGCCAGCCATCAGAGAGCTGACAGGGGTGAAGCTGCTGTGGTGCCCCTTCATTGTGTCCGCAGCTCCGTCACGTCGTGCATGGACGGAGTACAGCAGCTGTGCGGCTGGCGCGCATGCTTGAGCAAGCCACATTCACAAACAAGAAGCATCGTTATGCCATGTCTGTACAGCGGAAAATTGAGGACATCGCTGCAATATCGCTCCAGCATGGGGGTTCCAGCGCCAGACACACTGAAGTGGCGGTATGGACGTGCAGGGGATTGCGTCGAACCTGGTCACCATGTTCAAGGATACCTCACTCGTCGGCCTGTCTGCGCTGCTCTCCGCCTTCCTCCACCCTGCCGCCTCCGCCGCCCCCCGCTCCTGGGACGGCGCTGCGCCCGCCTCCGGTTGCACCGGCAGCCCGCCTGCGCTGACGCGGCCGAGCCGCGGCGGCGCCGCGGCGGCGTTGCCGCCGCCGCCGTCGGCGGAGCTGCTGCCGGCAAAGCTGCTGCCGGCGGCGCTGTCAGCAATGCGCGCCCTTAACGGGGTGTTACTGCTGGCGCGGCGCGACGTGCAGGCGCTGCTCGCCGCGCCAGACCTCTCCTCCGAACTGCTGTTTGTGCTCGGGGCCGTGGTGACCCTCTGCACCGCCCGCTGGCCTGGCGACGACGGTGTCGTGCGTTCCCCGCGCAACCAGTTGCTGTTATGCGTTTGTATTGTCGAGTCTCCTACATACTGCTGCCTGCCCAGCAGTACGAAGGATCAATTATCAGCTATCAATCAGCATTGGTCTGAGATCTGGCAGTGCCTGCGACGTGCAGGTGGCGCTGCTGCTGCACGAGGCCGTGCTGCTGCTGGGCCTGTTTGCCGCGCAGCACCCCGGCCACCAGAAGAAGCTCTCCTGGGGCCCGGCGCCCTCCGTGCTGCAGCGCCTCTGCACCATCCCCTCCCTCTACCTCGAAACCGCCTGCCTTCCCAACGGCTGCCTGGCGCTGGAGCCGCCAACGGCCCCCGCCGCCTCAGCCCCAGTGGACGCGGAACCTGGGACAAGCCACCACAGCAGCCCCGGCCGGACAGTGGCGCCAGAGGCGCCGGTGCCGACTGACGCCTCAGAACTCGACCCTGCGGTGCCGCAGCAGCCAGGGGTGGCCGGCGCAAGTGACACGAATGCAGCGGGCGAGGGTCCGGCGGCAGCTGGGGGGGGCCGCAGCGCGGCTGCAGCCGAGCCGCCGACATACCTGCTGCACGTGCTGTTTCCCACGCTGCTGGCGGCGTGCCTGGACGCCCCGCGCAATTGTGCTGCCGTCTGTGAGTGCCTCGGCTCGTCCGGTGTGCTGGCATACTGTGCTGCGCAGTCTCCCCCAGGCGGCAACACAGCAGGCAGCGTGGCGTCAGGGCGACGCTGCTGTGCCGCTCCCGGCGAGGCGGCCAATGGGCGCGGCGGTGTGCGCGGCGGCCAGGAGGCCACAGCGCAGCAGGCGGGGGCCCACGGGGCGCAGGCGCAGAATGACTGGGAATGGGACATCGACCTGGGCCCGCTGGATGGGCGGTTCCACCCGCGCCACCGCATCGCGCGTGCAGACTGGTCGCGCGCGGAGGCGCAGCTGCGTGCTGCGGCCGTGCACACGCCGCGCAGCGTGTCAGACGCGGCCTCCGGGGGCTCTGGCGCCGCGCATGCGCCGGGCAGCGGCTGCGTGCATGAGCGCCCGGGAGACAGCAGAGTTGAGTGGCACCTCGGGCCAAACGACTGCGTCGCTGCAGGGGCCACGCCGACTGCCTCTGTGGAGTGCCACAGGATGACACAGGAGAGTGCGATACGATCAAGTGACAGCCACGAAGGCGCAGCGTGAGCGCTTCGGGCTCTGCGGGCGGCAGCGGCAGCCTGGGATTTGGGCCGGGCAAGGGGCTGGACAGCTCGGGTGAATACACGCCCACGGTGTGCGAGAATGTGTTGGATGTTGCAGGCAGGTGATCATTTGCATGGCATTCTTGTCCCTTCAATCTGTCCTCTTCGGCGTCACAGGCACATGACACTCTTGCGGCTGTGCAAGCACAATTCTTTCTTTCACGTGTGCACTGGCAGACTGAGTATGCAATAGATGAGAGATGTAAATACATGTACAATGTTTGTCCAGTTGTTCAGTCCCAAGGAACGAGATCGCTGTATTGTTTTGGGCATTGTGGCCAGGAAAGTTCTGTACACTGTTTGCCAGGTTGCCTGGCCAATAGCGTTCCATAATGTGACGTTGGCGTGGTGATCGCGGCTGGTCAGCCTGTGCCAGGCCAACAACGTGCGTCTGAGGCAGAGACGCAGTATGCATTGGGCTGAACTGTGCAGACTGCAGCAATTGGGTCATGCACCACACAGGCGCCGCTGCCCTTCGGCAGCTCGAGTTGGCAGCACGGTGAATTGCAAATCAACGTGATGTTCCACATTCTGGCTCCTAGCAGGGCAGGGGATCGATGTGCCTCATCAAGTCTGCACTGTGGGCCACATGTGTCACTCGGCAACTGCAGTCCGTGTCACAGTGCAGCAAGGCCTGGCATTTGCCCCGATTGCAGACTCCGCAACGGCCAGTAACGACTCTGAGAAGCAGAATGCATCAGAGAGGCCTGACAATACGGTAGACAATATGCAAATCGGACGGTTCATCGTGAAAGGCTTTGTGCAACATCTAAAGGAAGGCTACGGAGACATAAGTCGCCTGTCCACCGAGCGTCTAGCTGGACTTGGGGGTAGTACCGAGATGACGCTGGACTGCTGTGGACAAATAATGATCGATTGTATGTGCCGAAGGCCGGCGACCTGAGAGACCAGTGCATTAGCGCAGTTCACGACCATCCCATGGCAGGACATCATGGTGATTTTAAAACAAAGACCAAAGCCAAAGAAGTATTCCATTGGCAGGGCATTGACAAGGACGTCGAAAACTATGTCGCCCAATGCGAATGTGTCTTTGCGATGTCTGCAGCTGGTGGCATAGCATAGTACATACTATTACATCGAGGGGCTCCGATCCAGTGCACCAAGCGAATGTACAACTAAATTCTAGACTCATATGCTACCCAGCAGATGCAAGCCGGCCAGGCGATCACCTGGCACGAACTGCGCACCCGTGAGCCGTGCTACCCTGGACATGGTCTTTCTGATCAAAAACCCGTTTCCTTTCACTGTCGCCGCACTGAACTCCCGCAAGGAGTTCTTAATCCAGCGAGCCTGTGCTCTCTTGTTGAACGGCCCAACCAACGACACTGCCAGCGTGTTGAGGTACTGCATGGCATGCGACCCTAGTCTGCCATATGTCTCGTGCACAACCGGCACCACCTTGTACGATCCTTGCACACTCTCTTTGTACTTGTTGAGTTTGAAGTGTTCGCGTACGGCGGCCGCGTGCCCCTGTGCCCCCGATGCTTTCCCCACCACAGCCATCCCAGATGGGTGGATGAAGCTGACATCTAGTACATACACGTCCACGTCCGGACCATTTGCCAGGATGTCCCCCCTACTGTCGTCCCTGTAGCGTCTGTCCAGGCTGCGCATCACACGCTCAATTGATGTGGACACCCCTGCCGCTCTTACTTGACGGCGCCAAGCCGTAACGGCAATGTTGTGGCGCAACGTCCAGCAGTCGGCATTGTGTCGACATGTCATGGCATGATCCACGTCGCCGGGCTTCACCCGAGCATTGCAATCACATATCACTTCCCCATCTAATGGCGGCAGGGGGGAAAGTCCGCCCCTGAACCGCATCCAATGCACAAAATCCCCATCATGCAGAGTCAGCATGCTGTTGGTTGGGAGGGAATCCAGGAACAGTGAGGCAACACGACAGGCGCAGCTGCGCATGCGTGCAAGGTCTTTTGCACCACCAGGGGTGCTGCCCAGCTGTTGGAGCAGCGCGTCGTGCCGTGTCTGCGCTACTGCCCTGGTCACTTTTCTGCTCATACCGGGAAGGCCATTGGCGATGAAGACGTTGTCGAGCTCCTCTGGCCCCCAGTCTGCCTCCGGCGGCATTGCTGCACGCAGCGCTGTCCATTTTTCTTGTAGGCCTGTGGCAACGACGCCTTCGGCGAATTGGCGGAAGTCGGGGGGGCCATCGCGCATGGCGTCATGCGCCAGCGCGGCGCTGGACAGATAGGCTGCATCTGCCTCGTGCTCCGTGACGTCCATGAGGCCGAATCCGCCGTGGCGTAGCGGTAGGCGGAGTTGCTCCTCGGCGACGGTGGGCATCTGCGGGTGGTTCATGACCTCCCGCGCCGCCGCCATTACCCTGTCTTGCAGCCGCTGCACCGCGTCTTTGACCAAGTCCCACGCGACGACACGGACTAGGTGGGTGAGGGCAAGCTGCACAGAGCCGCGGAGCAGCAGGAACTTGTCCTGGGCAGGCAGGGGGAGAGAGAGGAGGCGATCAATCTTCGCACATGCGGTTGTCGCGCGGCGGTTGCAGTAGTCCTTGACGTCGGGGGTGTGGCCGATGGGCGTGCCTGCGCAGGTGACGCCGTGTGGGCGCAGCGGCACGCCTGTGGCGTCGGCCACATTCTGGGCCGCGTCGCGATCAATGATGGATGTGGCTGCACTCTTCGCGCGGCCGATGCGGAGGCCGATCGGGTGGGCGTGTTCCTCCAGGGTGGTGAAGGCCTTGATGATGGGTGCGCCGGTGCCGCGGATGCTGCAGTCATCGGCATAGGCAAGGAGGGCTGCGTCGGCGGGATCTGCGGTGGCTTGGGCGGCTTCGAGAGCCGGCTGCAGAGTCAGTGAGAAGAGGAGGCTGGCAAGGGAGTCGCCCTGTTTCACACCCCTGGTCGATGTGATCAGGGCTGTGCCTGGTGGGGCGCCTATGACGTGGTGCTGGGTTGGTGCTGTGTTGGCCCATATGGCGTATGGGAGGAGCTGTGGGGCGCGCTGGTGGACTGCGTCGAGCATGGACTGGGTGTGGATGGAGTTGTATGCGTTCTTGAAGTCCACCGACAGGATGACGGTGTCGAGATTCCCAACGGCGGCAGACGAGAGCGCATGGTCCATGGTCTGAGCGCCGCCGGAGATACCGACACCAACCTGCAGCGGGGCAAGGCTGGGGCCCACTTCGCTGCATGCTCTGAGTGCACAGAGGCTGGCGATACGGACCCAGACTTCTTGGACGGCGATGGGGCGGATGCCGCCGTCTGGCTCGCGGATGGGGACGAGTCTGGTGCTGAGGAGGGCTGTCACCTGCGGGAACTGGCCGCTGATGACCTGGTTGATGAGGTGGAGGATGGCGTCTCTGGCCTCGGTGCTGGCGGATGCGGCGGATCTGACGTGTTCGTACGTCCAGCCGCTCAGGCCGGGTGCAGAGGAGTTGGAAAGGTTGCCGAGGACACGTTCTAGGTCGTCCACAGTGATGTGTGGTGCGGCTGTGTCGATGGGAGGTGGCTGGGCTGGTTCTCCTGGGGGGTGGAGGTCTTGGAGATTGGCGAGGTATTCTAGTGTGGGCTGCTGGACGATGGAGCCGGGGGCGAGGCATCCGGCTGCTTGGGAGAGGCTGTGCATGGTCAGCTTTGTGTTTATGCGGGCTGCTGTGCGCTGGTCGGATGTCTGCTTGGCTGGGTTGGGGCGGAGTTTCTTCCGGCGTTCTTTGTATTGGATGGGATCCCTGCCTTCGCTGTGGGCAAGGATCCGTGCTTCTATGCGGCGTTCGAGTCCGTTGTGGCTGTCGTCGGTCAGGATCTGGGCTGGGTACCACAACATGGCTGTGGTTGCAGCTGTGGCTGCGGCGTGGTCTGGGGCATCGGTCATGGCTGTGACGAGCTTGGCCAGACCGTCCCCGAAGGCGTGTGCGGAGCCTTTTGGGATGGTCTGTCTTGGTCTGGGTCGGTCATCGTTGTCAATGTTGGGGGTGTTTGGTGGGTGGGGTCGCTGGTCTGCTGGGGGGGGTGGGGGTTGCTGCGGCGGAGGCGCATGGGATGTGCTTGCGTGGGGCTGTTGGGCTCGCGGGTGGGGTGGTGTTTGGATGGGTGTGGCTCTGGCATTCACTGCCTGCCGGTGTCTGCTTGATTCTTCGGTGGAGGTCTTGTGGGTGCACGCTGCGCTGCCTGCGCCTGCTATTTTGTGTGAGCGGATGGGGTAGCTGAGGACTTTCTGGCACTGCGGGCATTGTACAGAGTCGATTGCTGCTAGTTGGTCGGGCTGCCGTTGGGCTGTCGGGTGATCTTAGTTGACATGCTGGCGGAGCGAATTGGACTCCTGGCGAGCACATTTGCAGGTTGGATGCGGACATCGTAGTCCAGTGGCTGGTGTTGGTCGGGTCATCTGGTCATCTGGTGTTGGGTGTGGATGCTGTGAGGTGGATGTGGCGAGTTGCTGGCATGGTGGTGGTTGCTGGGAGGGACGCCGTTGGGCTGGGGTTGTCAAATCTGTCTGCGGGGACAGTTAATACAAGCTACTGACCACTCTGTTTTCTTTTGTGGGTCATTGTGCATGTTTTCTTTTGGCACTTTCCTAAGCTTCTACTTGCCGTGCTGCGGGGTACAGCTTGGCGTGACTACGTGCGTCTGAACGCGCACGAAACAGCAGTCAGCTGTCGATACCATACTAATCATCATCTACGTGGGCCTGATTGGCGCGCGGACGGCCGGCCTGGTTGGTCAGGTCGGTCGCGAAATCATCTATTCCAGAGAAGTTGCATGGCCGCTTCCTCTTCTGGGCTCAGGGGGCGGAAACGGGGACACGAACATCTACGGTCTACACTCAGATGCGTAGTTTTCTTTTTGCATCTGCACGCGCG
This sequence comes from Ulva mutabilis, assembly GCA_900538255.1. Lineage (NCBI taxonomy): Eukaryota > Viridiplantae > Chlorophyta > Ulvophyceae > Ulvales > Ulvaceae > Ulva > Ulva mutabilis. The sequence continues at coordinate 1,185,307 of UNSF01000010.1, read as the reverse complement.
GGTTCTTTTGGCGCGTTCCTACACAACTCTGCGACGTAACAACGAACATGGTTGTATCGCGCACACTCGCTATTTTTACCAGAGAAACTGCACAGACACTCTACAACATTACATAATCACAGCATTCTTTTTGCACGGGGTTTTGTGCGGTCCTACTGAGCCGGGTCGGGTTGACGCTGGTCGGCCACGACACGGAAACATCGTCACTACAAAAATGTCGCAGCATATCTCGTGTATGGAATGTATGTAAAAAATGTATGTAGTGGAGTTGTATGTATGTCATATTTAGTATGACATACACGTATGTACTGTTACATCGAGGGGCTCCGATCCAGTGCACCAAGCGAACGTACAACTAGTATGACATACACGTATGTATGTCATATTTAGCATAGTACATGTGTGCATGTATAGAGTGGCGGTGCCTGTGCCCGCGTGCACCTGACGACACAAGCCAGGTTGCAGACGTTCAGTGACTGCTGTTAAATATATTAAGTTAGCATGGAGCCAAGATACGCCCGTCTGCCAATGCCAGGAAATACTACTGGCCACGACATGTCCCCATGGCCCAGCAGTCCCGTCATCACCACCCTCTGCACTCTCTTGTCGCAGCACACTGTCGGCAGGTCCAGCAACATGCTGGCCATCCATTACATCATCAAATTTCGTTGATTCAGAATCCACACTCAATGCTGTTTCACCTTCAGACACAGATGCATCGTCACGATCGGGTGACACACTAGGTCGGCCATAGGTCGGCCACGCCCCCTGCCTCTACCACACCCCCTCCCCCTTCCACCGGGTGCTGCGCGCCTCTGCTGAAGCACACTACGCTTTGCCTTTGCCTTGCTCATAGTCAGCACAACTGCTTAGAGCTGATGACCTTCACAAACAGTGCATCGCGGCAGCTGAGGCCATGATGAGGCCTTGATCTCAGCTCCGCATCGCTGATGCTCAAAGCGATTGTCCTCTACGTTCTCTACTCCGCACCGGCCACATTTGTGCACAAAGACAGCTCAAACCTCACGTGTGTGTTCCTCAGAATACTAGCACGAGCCATGTACGTCTTCTCGACAGGGCTGCTGCAAGTCAGGCGCATGTCTGTGCACACGAAACTGCTCAGCTTGTGCTCTGTGGGGAACAGCTGTGCCCCACAAACACACTGTGGCTCATAATCAAGCAAACATTCAAGCTGTTTCTCGACATACCCCTCAGCAAGCCCAGCTACCTGCTTGTGCAGCAGTTTGAGAGCAGCATGACAGTAGATGCACGTGGATTGTGGCATTCCTGGCACTCCGCTATGCCAAGTATGTTGTTGGGTTTCGCCGGCACATCGAGCCCTGAGTGCGCCATGGGCTTTGCTTTGCTGAGATCCGAAGCATGCGAGAAGTCATGGGAAAAACCGATGAATGCCTCAATGGGCGCATACAGCTTGCCAGCAGGTGTGATACGTTACAGATGTATGCTCCACAAGGTGGTAGAACACAGAGGCACGATTCATGGCAATGCACCAAAAATCAATGACCATGGCAGGTCGAGTGATCTCTTATGGTACTGAGGCGAGCATGAACACTTAAGCTCGCGGTGACGTGTGGAAATGCACATTTCAGGGCTTTATCTGCGGCTGAGGACGACGTGCTCGCAGGGGGATCAAACCCCGCTCATACTTAACTACCAAGCTTGTGGCATTAATGCCCAGCTATGGCATGCATGGTTCGACTGGAACATACTTGGTGCTGTGCAGCTAAGATCACCTACGAGTGAACAGGAGACCTGAGCATGCAATCACCACACGCCTACAGCTGTGCATACAGAGGTGTGACCTCAGGTGGTCTGAATAATCACAAGACACACGCATGTATGGCAACTGAGTGCACTGCACAGTAGTGTGTTTTGTTTGTTGCCTGGTCTGTTGCCTCGGCGCTGCTGAGTCCTAGATCTATCACTGTGTAACACGGTAGTGTCTAAGTGCATGTCAGGCTCGCGCCACTGTGTGACCAACACGATGTGGAACACACGTAGTAGATCATGGAGTACATTATCACGGTAGCAGGCATGTTACATCTTGACCATGTTCACACGCACATGCAGATCACTTGTATTCATCTCTCAGAATGGCATCTGCACCAAACTGCAACGCAGTATTGATATCCATTCTCTGAGCTTCGAGCGGGCCTGCTCCTTCACGACTCACACATATACAGCACAACAACGGCCAAACCAAGACGCAATGGCCAATGATGACTGAGTGCATCCTGTAAGCATTGCAGCAGCACTGTTGAGGGTGGCCCAAATGCTCGCCCCAGCCTGTGTATTTGCTGTAGCTCACACGCACTACAGTGTCACTCTCACTGCACTCATCGCACATACACACAACAGCTGCCGCAGTGAGCACTAGTCACATGAATTACAATAGTCACTTGTGCCAACCAAGCTGGAAGAGGTTGCGATACACAGAGCCGGCAGCAGACGGCCCAATTTTCCGCGTGAGGGTGACCGGCAGTACGGCCAGCAGTCGCACGCAGGCGGCCTCTGCATTCTGGCCCTTAACCTCAGCCTCAGCTTTGCATTCATCGTAGGCACGGAAGAGTGAGATTGGGGTTGGGTATTGCCGCACAATGGCTTCTGCAGTCTCCCCTCCGACCCCTGCATCAGGCCACGCGTCGTCAGCCTCTGCTTCATCCACAACTACTAGTTAGCACCACCGGCCCTTGCAGAGCTGTGGTGGACACATGCATCGCCGCTCTCATGAGCAGCATGGGTGTGGTCGACCACAGACACTCCTGAGTGACACCATGGCAAGACTGCCACGACATCAAGACCAAGGCAATGCAATGATGCACCTCCGTATTTGACGGCCAAGGACTGTCGGGCAGTGAAGCAACCACCCGGTTCGCCAGCCAGTTGGCATTCAGCTCGCTTTGGGCATATACCTCCAAATCTAAAGGGCGGACTTTTTGGGCACAGCTTTCAGGTTGCACACACCGCTGGTGCACAGCGGTGGGCTTGGACGATGCTAAGAGCTTGGCCTATGCTAACATTGCAGTCTAGTGGTATAGTGCTGCAATATTAACCGCTGATCAACGCAATGGGGCCCGATGCGGCAGCGCACCCTTCGCGGCGATGAGCATCTGAGTCCACACGTCCCGCAGCGTCTGCACCATGGACTGCTTGCAGCGGGCGTGCCATTCGGCAAAGGTCGGCAGCGCCTCGGCGCCGGCGCGGCCGCCGCGGGGCAGGCTGCGGTAGAGCGAGCGCAGCTGCTCCTGGATGGCGCCGTACAGCATCAGCGTGTCCTCGAGGCGGCCCGTGCGCAGCACCTTGAAGCCTGCAACCCACTCCGCGGCTCTGTACAGAGACTCACTGCACTGCAGCTGTCACGACTGCCCATGAGTGTGTTAGTAAGCCTGCAGTGGAGGGCAGCCGGTCCCGGCCTCCACTGGAGTGTTGAGGTTGAGAAGGTTGATTAGAGCCCAGCGAATCGCGGGTGATGGTTGCACCGCACCCACACCTCGCGTCTGCGCAATGGGACCGAGTTGCGGCGGTCATGGGGCGGGCATGGATCATGTCATGTGCAACAGCAGAGTGCTGCAGAAGCCAGCCAGGTGGGCGCGCAGCCGATTGAACGACGGCAGAACTCAGCCGAACCAACACCCAACACCTGATGCTGACATGAAGTTTTGGAAGCGTTGGCATGACCGCCTTGAGCAGATCGGGGAACACCTCTCACCTCGCACATATGCAGCCACCACACGATCGCATCCACCACATACTCGCATCCACCACATGCTCGCTGACATGGCGTGCTCCAATGATGGGCATGCGGTGCATAATGATGCATGATGAGCATGCACCACATGCTCGCTGACACATTTTGCTCCCACAAGACACATCTGCGTTTCAATCCTCCGAGCACTCGTGCCGCGATCTATGACGAGGACTGCAGCTAGCGCCGACAGAACCCGGCCACGGCACAGCACGCAGCGCGCAGCGTACCGCTGTGGATCTCCGTCTCCCAGGAGGCGGTCTTGACAGCCTTGACCGCGGACTCCGAGTCACGGAGGTTGCCGGGGTCACCCTCCAGCACGTAGCACGGCACGCGCAGCCCGCAGCGCGCCATCATGATCTTCTGGCGGTCGTACCGCGAGTCGTGGATGCTGCCGACGAGGTCGCTGGTGCTCTTGCGCTCACACACCCAGTCCGTCATGAACTCCGCACCTGCACCAGGCGCGTGTCCAACAGACCACGTAAACTGAATCACTCGGTGTGAAGCGGACCGCGGACCACGGGAACTGATTCACTTGTTGCTGCCGCTGTCAACCCGCAGCTACATCGCGCAGCTATACCGATGCCGCTGTCATGGTAGAACGGCTGTAACCCCGGCGGGAGCTCGCAGTCTAGGCGACATCTGGCCAGAGTGCGCATGTTGCCGGCGGGCTCATGCTGTTCTTCCACCCCGTGTTGTGTTCCGCTGCGGCCCCACCAATGAACCGAGACCACCCAGACACACCTCTGCGTCTGGGCATGCGCAGTTGAAACCCATCATCCCGCACACCACCAGCCGCGGAGCGCATGCGCAAGGATGCCACGTAATGCAGTCAGACTGCATCATGTGCTCTTTGTGGGCCGCACGATGATGATAAAAGATGTCTTACAAACGCAGTTCAAAGACAATAATAAGAGAAAACTCTAAAACAGAGTCTACTTGGCTGAAACAACTCAAATTGTAAAAATATTAATGGTTTGCAGATTTGAGCGGAACCGGCGCGCACCGACGTCGGGGCCGCCGGGGGTTGCGGTGGTGCAACGCGCGATCCAGGCGACGTCGCCGACGGGGAGGTCGCGCTTCTCCACGTCGATGCCGAGGCGCTGCATGGCGGCCAGGTGCGCGTCCAGCTGCCCGCCGCCGTGCCGCAGCGTCAGCTTCTCCCGCGTGTCCATCACTGTCACGATGTCGTACACCTGCACACCGCTCGCCCCTCCATTACACCCCGTACCGTTGCACTTGTGAAGGGACTGCAGTATTGGAAAACTGCTCTCAGACGTTCTCAATCCACACCGCTGTCTCCAGGAGTGTTCAACCAAGGACTGTGTCCAGAGTTTCAAGAGTCTAATAGCTAAACGCTTCGGTACGTGACACATGTGTTGTTGTACTGGCGTTTCAAAGAATCGTCAACCTGAAAGGATGATGTAGGAGTTTAATTACTGCCTCGTCAGGATTCGTCCATGTCACGTAATGCTCTACTGGACCGAGCCGCATGTATGGCGCTTGGCAAAATGTAGACAGTTTGACGCTATGTCTTGATTGCGCGGTGGAGTGTGCAGCACCGCCAGAAGTGGCGGCAGCAGTGGCCGCACTGAGCCCCACAGAGCAGGCAGGCACGCTTCTGGAGTTGTAGCCAATGCGTTGCAACGCTGCCGACGAAAGCATACACCCGGTGCAGACTGCCGGCATGCGGAGGCTTCAGGCACGCATCATGGAATAAAACAAACAAATGATAAGCAGTGACACTCTCAGGCAGCTGAAGAAACGAGCAGGGCCGCATCGCTGTGCACAGCTCGGTGTGGGGGAGGCACACACGTCGCGGAAGAGGCACCCTGGCGGGATCGGCGGCTCCCGGAGGCTGGCGGGGGCGCCACCGTCTCCACCGCCGCTGCCAGGGTCTGGGACGCGCAGGGTGGCCAGCTTCCAGGTATCGGTGGTCGTGCGGCGAAGCACCGGCTGCGAGCCGCCCTGCGAGCCGAGGCCCTGCGAGCCGAGGCCCTGCGAGCCGAGGCCAAACTGCGAGCCGAGACCTTGTGAGCCCAGGCCTTGTGAGCCAGCGCACTGAGAGCCGAGGGCCTGGGAAGCTGCAAGCGAGCGTGGTGCCGCGACGGGGGCTGCTGCGCGAGCGGAGGCGGCGGCGGGGGCTGCGCGGGAAGAGGGAGCGAGTGGTGGCGCACGGGCAGATGCGGCGGCTGGCGGCCGCGCCTGTGATCCGGCGGTTCCTTGCGACCCTGTGGCAAGCAGCACGCTGTGGTGAGGAGCCCCAAGCCGTGACAGGAGCACTGGAACGGCATGACATGTGGCAGCTGTCAGGCAAGGTGGCCAGTGCTGCTGGGGTGGCAGGCTGGGAGCACCTGCAAGCCGGGCGCGGGGCAAACCTCATCCCCGCACAGACGCCACATACCAGGTGGTATCAGGTGCTTGTACGTGATGGGCAGGACGTGCTCACGGTGCACGGCATGTTGATGTGCACGCGTGCAGTGAAGTCTGAAGGTGTATGTCACATTTGGTATGTGTAACGCACGCACGCGGACACGGTATGTGTAATGCATGCAAGCTGCCACAGCGCTAGAGGCTTCAGGGGCGCACCGATCGCCGTGGCCACCCAGCTCCGCTGACCACCTGCAGCTGCAACGACAGCCACAGGCGCACTTGCTGCAGGCGCACTTGCTGCAGGCACACTTGCTGCAAGCGTACTTGCTGCAGGCGCAGTCGCAGGCGCACTTTCTGCATGCCCCAGCGGCCGGTGTGGAGCTGCACTCGCAGGCGCAGCCCCTGCAACGCCACCACGCTGCGCGACGGCCGCAGCAGCCACAGCAGGTGCAGAGCGCGTCGGCACCGCGGCAGCATCGGCCTGTGCTGCACTGCTCGCCACAGCACTGCGCGGCACCCCAGAGGCCACTGCCGCATCGCGCCTCGGTGCGGCCGGCTTGAAGCGTGGCAGAGTGACCTTGTTACTTGCAGCCACACTTTCGCGGCACAGGCTGGCCGGCGGGTCATGGGTGCCGCATGCTGCGGTGCTGCCGCCGTGCTGCGCAAGCCCAGCACCCCCCAACGCACCCACGCCATGTGTCGCGCAACCTGCGGAGCCAGTGCGCGCACCTGCAGTCCCAGGAGCCCCGCCCGCGCTGGCGCCACTCCGGCTGGTCAGCGTGCTGGGCGTCGATGCACATGCATGCTCCCATGCTGCGGCCGCCGCTTGCAGCCGCTGGATGTCGCTGCCGCCCGGAGGCGGCGCGCGCGCGAACGGACTTGCACCCAATGCATGCATCACCGGTGGCGCAGAGGTGCATGCACCCACGCACCCTGATGCCGGCACGGCCCTGATGCCAGCAGGTGTAGCCCTCGTCGCAGGCGTACCCGCAGGCGCAGCACCCAGCATGCGCCCCAGCACGGCCGGCGTGACGCAGTGATGAGGCGCGGCCGCAGATGCAGGCGCAGCAGACCCAGACCTCAGCTCCGGTCCGGGGGCACGCTGCGGCGGCGTGTGTGTCATGCTGGGCGTGCATGGAACTGCCGGTGCCTCCGCAGCACGCGCGTTGACAGGCCTGCTGAGGCCAAACGCGCGCGGCGGTGCCACCGCGGCGCCCTGCTGGGCTTGCAGCACGGACTGGACCTGCTGTGCCGCTGCATCCTCTGGCGTGGCAGCCGCGATTGCACTGTCTGGTTTTGGCACGCCATCAGCTGCGTTCCCGGCATTCTCTGCGTCCTCCTCATCCGAACTGATCAGATCAATCACTGCGCTACTCGCGCCGCCTTGCGCACCGGCTGGTGGAGCCGCCACGGCGGCAGTGGCGCGTGCGCTGGCTGCCGCCGCATAGCTGCCGCCTGCTGCCCTCGGGACGCCCTGCTCTGCTGGCGCAGCGTCTACAGCATGGCGATGGGCCCCGCCGCGGCCGCCGCTCGTCGACGGGGAGCCCCAGGGCGACGCGCTGCGCGGCGGCAATGCAAACGCTGCCGGCGGTGACCCAGACGGAGACGGAGGCAGCTCAAAGCGTGGGGGCGTCGCAGCAGGCGCCCTTGCCCAGCCACACGGCGACGGTGATGACGGCGGCAGTGGTGCCAGTGCACCACCGGCCCAGCCACCCGCCCCGGATGGCGTTAGACCCGCCCGCCCACCACCTCCGCCGGAACTGTCGTGTGTCGCCACATCTCTTGCTGCTGTGACAGGGGGCGCCGGCTCTCGCTCCGGCGACAGCAAATCCACGGGAGACGCGCTCGGTTGCATCGGCTGTGACGCAGGCGCTGCGACGCCTGGTGCGTCACGCAGTGGACTGACACAGCCGAGGTCTGCAGCGCGGGCGGCGGCACCAGGCCGGGGTGTTGCAGCAGGGCCCGCACCCGCCGCGTCACGTCGGCGTTTGACTTTTGGTCTAACAGGTGGCGCAGCTTGTGCTGCGACAGCAGCAACACCGCCCAGATGCCTCCCTGGCGCCTCGAGACCAGGGTCCTGGGTAGCCACAGGATCCGCAGCCGCGCGTGGGACGACCGCGCTGAAGCGTCCCCTCCGGCCACTGATCGGCAGGTCCATGTCGTCGTCGTCACTGTCAAAGTCAGGGAGCCTGCCTTTAGGCGGCACAGCCGCCTGCTTCCGCGACCCCCGCCAATCGTCGTCCAGGTCATCCGGCAGAGCGCGCTTCGAAGCCTTGCTCGACTTTGCGGCCACAGGCGCCACACGGGCACCCTTGGATTTTGCGAGCGCAGCTTGAGCCTGGCGCACCCCCTTGTTGGGCCACGGGGGGCCGCCCGCTGCAGCGCCAGCATCCACCTCCTCGACTGCAGTCGCACAGGGGCGCGGCTGAGGTGCGGCCGCAGCCGCGTCCGCAGCCAGCTTACGGCGCACAACGGCAGCACGGCGCTCCGCTTTCGCCGCCGCCTTGGTGGGGTCCCCGCTGCCGCCTGCGGCTGGCCGTGACGAGGCCGCAGCCGCGGCTGGTGGCGCCGCCGGCGCCGCAGGCGTGGCCGCGGCAGCAGCAGCAGCGCCGGCGTCGGTGGAGCCGCCAGCAAGCAGGATGGCATTGTGGTCGACGCCGGGCAGCGGCTCGATGTCGCCGTGGGCGGCGGCGAGGGCAAAGAGGCGCTCGCCAAGCTCGACGCCCTCCGGCGTCAGCCGCACCTTGATCGGATTGGACCACTTCTGAATAAGCGGAGGGTCCCGGTTCGCGAGATCCTGCAGCAGGCGATCAGCCGTTGGCGCCCTGGCAGAGACCTTCTTCAATGGCGCAGCCCAACGTCAAGCAGTGATCTCTGGTTCATCTACCGCTGGCTGCTGCGGTGTGTGCTCAAGGGTCCGTTTCAAACACGATGCCACAGACACAATGGGAGCTCAGAGCAGAGCTAGGGGAACGAACACAGAACAAGGAGTGCTTCAGGCACGGAGCAACGATGGCACTCAGTGAGAATGCATCTGCGTCCACACCTTCATGCAGCTCCACCCACCGTACGTCTTGTGATAGTTCCCTCGCGCTGCCTCAGCAGCAGCACTTGCGTTTCGCAGCGGCTCCTTGGCCAGGTTAGAGTCTTCGCCCATGCTCAGCAGCTCGTCTTTGCTCAGGACAGGACGACCACGTGCCTTCTCCCGGAATAAACAAATCAGGAACGTATAAGCTGCGGTGCCTTTCCGTGGAAAATACGGCTTCGGCAGCTTTCTGGGCTGCGTTTGGGACTGCTGCTGCTCCTGAGGCACGGGCGGTGAAGGAGCAGCGGGTGCCGGTGTGGCACCTGCGGCCTTGCTCTTGCCTGTTGCTGATGCCTTTGACTGCAGACACAGCAGCAGCAATTCTCAACTGATTTGTGAACGACTGACCGTTTGTTCAAGGTTTGATGACGAAAGCATCAGGAGGCTGTTGACTCAATGGCTGAGTGGTGAGCTGACTGAGGGCACAGGTCAAGACTTTGCCCAAGAAGCACAAATAGCGCACCGTCTGCCTACATGGTCACATTGATACATGCGGCGGCGATGTCGAGCGTACAGCAGGTGTGCAGTCCTGCATGTGCTGTATACTGGGCTGCAGCACACCTTAGACCTGCTCTGAAGTGCTTGTGCCCACGCATCCTGCTCTTCCTGAGAGGGAGGATCAGGAGGGAACTGTGCCCATAAGCTGTGGTGCACTTTGTTGGCGAGGGCTGGCCCCACGAACTTGAGAGACTCGAGGCATTGCTTATCGTAAATCCTCCGCACGCAGCACTGCACTGACCCACACGCCTTTTTCGCGTTCCTGCAAGTGCCATCCTCGTGCCTCCCTTCTGCTTCAAACTTCTCAGCTACCTCTCTGCAATATGCGAATGCATTCATGAAGCTGCCGCAGAAAATTCGCAAGCACTGCCTGCGACAGCAGCTCAGGAGAACACACAGAAGGAAATTGTATACGATGATGTTGCTCTTGTGTTCCACCCTCTGATGATCCTTGGGGAGGCTGTATGTATACGCAATTCGCGCTTGCTCCGCGAATTGATTAGGCTTGCGGCTCATTCGATTTAGTATTCACGGCTCCGCGAGTGCGACATTGCCACGTTCTTACATCGATCCACAGAGAGCGCTACACTGCCCTTAAATATCACCATGGACTTTTTTTCTTCCACACTTTCTCGGATGGGCTATGTTTGCGCTACTCAGCTGGCCCAAACAGTGAGCGCAGACGCGCCACGCCAGACGCGCACGGCTAAACCAACAGTGCTGACACAAAATGCATTCCTCTGGGCGATGACAGCAAAGATGCAAGTACCTGGTAAATGCCGTGTTTGCGGATCATGTGTGCCTCTCTGTAACCCTCGCGTTTGAAACTTCCCCCGACAAGTGGGCGGGCTGGTGCGCATACAGGCCTCTCCCAGTACAAGAGTTCGCAAGACACGCATGTCTAAGTCTGATGGTCTTCATTAAGGGTCAAGTGGACGTTCTGAATGTGGTCCATAAATCGCGCGATGGCTCGCAAACATGCGGGTCCAGCATGTGAACTACCAACAGCTCCTTGCAACATGGCCAGTCAAAGCTGAGGACACAGGAGCCCGACCAGAGCTCAAATCACGGTACACTGACAGACACAACAAGGTGAAACGTTCTTCACCATGGCAATGCTCGCAATGACTATCAATGCGAGACACTCAAATGGATGGCATGCAGCCGGGGCAGAAGCAGCCTTCAGCGTACTGCAACATACTAACAGCCGCTCTGCAAATTGCGAAGGAATTCTCAGCACATCCAGACAAGTGTGGCATGCCAATTTGACCATACAAGCCAATGTCATCAAATTTAAACATTATGCATGAGCAAATCTGTCGATGCTCAATGCAATGACTGCAGCTAGTACATGCAGCTGTGGAAAAACTTCTACCATATGTACGCAACACGCACTTTCCTAGTTTCAATCCCGAACAAAGAGTCTCATATATACATACAGAGCAGATCCTTTACCACTGAACATCTGATTAACCGCATCGCATCGCTTGTCTTTCTAAAACAACTTGCCCCCATACCAGCTCGACTCAGCTGTTAAGCCGCATCAGCCTTTGGTACAAATATCGCCTTGGTTAAAAGATGTGAAAGGTATCCTAGTGGCCCACACATGAAGCACAGGATGACGGAGTGCGCAGAGACGATGCCGCGATCGACCGCATCGAGGGCGATCTCCCTCGCCATCAAGAAATCTAGCATAAGTAGATTGAGCCATGCAATGGCTGTAAACCATTTCTCCATGAAGACTTTGCTAATCGCTGCCATCCCCGAATGCATCGCGCCGGTAGCAGTCTGCACGACTTGAGGGACTTGCGAAATGTCGCTAGCAGCGACACCAACAGCAGCCATCCACCCAGCACAGAGTACGAAAGGCACTGCATGGGATGTAACAACTCGATAGACCACCCAAGACTTGGGACATGCTAAAAGAATGCCGTAGACGGGAACCATTGCGGCAGTGGCAGTGTTGAATAGCTGGTCGGGAGATAGAGCCGCGGTACGCATAGAGCAGCAGTCTCGACGCTGCCTAGCAGCAAGAAAAGGTATCCTAGGGTAGCTACACGGCTTCCGCCATTGACTGCCGCACAGAGCAGGTTTGGAGCGCATGGCTGCTGAGTTCATGACTTTGGACGACCAGCTAAAGCAAGCAAACCTGTCACGCTTTGTAAACCTTTCACAATCTAACAGCGTACCCTGTGTCATGCACGTATGGTTCCTCTCCGTTTTGATGCTACATACCTGCAAATGGTGTACTTTGGCCGATCGGGACTTGTCCGGACATGGAGCGTGGCGCGAGTGTACTGTCCTACTGAGTGTGCACAACACGGACAATGTGCATGCACGGCCGCAGGGGTGGCAAACATAAGGAAGCACGGCCGTGGTCGCAGCGGAATAGTAACAATGTGCCTGATTCGTACAGAGCCCCATTCTCACCCGATTCATGTTGGTGTGTGCTGCGTCTATCCGTGCCTGACGCCGTTGATGGCGGGTTGTGATGCTTCATATACGAAACAGCAGGTGTTGGCCAAATCGGTGGTCACCACCACGATACGCACACGTCTCGATTGAGGCCGATGTCAAAATATCTTCTGAGTCCAACCCCTGCTCATGCAAGCGGACACTGGTGTGCTAATCGGGCATGGGCTCATACATGCATAAGCTTGTATGAGCCCATGCCCCGTGCAGCTTGGGAGTTCCATCATATGGTTGGAAGGACATCACTGCATGCCAAGCACCGACCGATCTGGACGGACTGGGGCCCCGTGGAGTGCAATCATAGAGGGTGCACTGTGGCGACTCCAGGTCGATGAGTGGGAGACTCCAAAATGGGACAGGCCAACCCCGCCCAGTGAATCCGAGACCAATGGAAGCTTTGCATCATCACAGACTCGGTTTCATTAAGCGTGCATGAGATTGGTCTGCGTGCTGAGCTTTTGCAAAAACTCGTTGACTGCAGCCTAGCATCAGCTATCAAGTTCACTGTAGCTCCTCGTTGCCAAAACTGGACACAATCGCTAATGGTTCTGTACAGAGCTGCGACTCATGCACGGTCCTGATTGTGCCCTTGTCAAATCATCTCAACACAGGGAGCCCCTTCGGCTTGCCACTGTGAGGTTTTTGCCTGTCCTACCCCACCAGGCCCACAGTGCGTGCGCAACTGGGCTATCCCAGCATGCACACCCACACACACTTCGGCGCTACACACACAAAACAAACAACAAGAATCCACCGAATGACGTGCAACACCGCGCCAGCCTCACTCTCTTGCCCATTCAGACCAACTCTCCTTCACAAAAGCCTGGAACTGGCAGCACAGCTGCCCCGGCCTTGCTCAATGCTCTCTCCATTAGGCAGTGAGCCCCGGAAGAGACCTCTGCCACCTCTTCAAGCAGCATTCCGACCCCATGTAAAGCAGTCAGATTCTACAATACCACAACATGTTTCACACAGTTGCTTCACAACAGCGCGCAGCTGCCAGCCGTGACCACGCCCTGTCCACCATGGACCGTGCGCTGCCACCAGCCTCTCACACAGACATGGCCAGTGCAACGTGCACCAGCTCCTGTGCTGACTGCCCTCGCCTGGCCTTACGGTAGCTGAGATACCAGTGGCATCAGCATGCGGCTGCTTGCCAGGGCGTGCTTCACATCATCAGTGCCCACCTTCAGCTTGACCATAGCGCCCTTGCCTGCCGCACCTTGCCGCCCCCGCGCCTTGCCCTTGGCTGCAGTCACTTCAAGCAGCCCAGTCTCACACAGCAGCCCCACCAGCATCTCCAGCCCAGGCCAGTCCACCACCGCAATCCCCGCCTCCTTTCCTGACGTTGTGTACTTCCTGTACACTGCCTCCATGCTCATCTGTGCGCTGGTGCTGGCAGCACCCTTGCCCTTGCCCCGCGCCAAAGCGGTGATCGTGCTGGGGCTCTGCCCGGGCAGGTCGTCGGGCATCGGGAAGCTCTTGAACACGGGCTTTGTAGCCGGACGAGGCGTGGCGAGCCCAAAGCCGGCGCCGACCGGGGTGCGCGACTGGGGTGTCAGCAGCGAGTGTAGGTTGCCCTGCCGCGGAGTGCAGGCGGTGGACAGAGCTGGCCGGGGGGTGCACGTAAGAGCGCTGCGTGACGTTGCAAGCGTGCTGGAGGCAGCGGGGGTGGCGCTGACGCTTGCGCCGGCGGCGCCGCCACGGGCAATTGCGAGGGTGCACACCAGCAGCTGCTGCTGCACTGGCAGCTCCTGAATGAGCTTGATGTGGGCCTGAGCCTCGGCGCCGCCGCCCGTCTTGCAGTTCGCCAAGGCCGTGGCGATCTGGCTCACCGTGATCAGTTGTGGCGGAACCGCCTCAGCTCCTTCTGACTGGCTGTCCGCGCCTTTTGTGGCGAGGGGGGCTGTCGCTGGTGTGGCACGGGCAGCTGTGGCCCTAGCAGAGGCGCACACGGCAATGGCAGAGCGCATGTCACCGGACACAGCAGAGACGCGGCGTGCGACAAGCTCCAGAGCCTTTGTCTCGAAAGTGTTGGGGAACTGCGCCTGCACATGCGAAAAAGTTCTCAAACATGCAAGTGACTTTGCAAGTAGATGTTCGCTCGACCTGACAGCACATCCATTGACCACAATCTGGAAGGCTCATAGACAACTGCCGGGTTTAGTTGCACTCTCCCTTCCAAACGGCACGATGTGATGCAATGTGAAAGGCAGACACAGTTGGCGGCACACACAGCTTGAAGCGGCTGACAGGTTCTGCACAAGGAAGCAGCTGTCTAGAACACATCCCACCCGTATCATATACCATCAATACTAGTGATGCATTGTATGTTGGCTGCGGTGGAAGAACGCTCTGTTCTGCGAATGCATACCTGCAGGAGCTGTAGAAGTTGCTTTGCCGTGTATGAATGGAATGATATAACTGTTGGCGAGGCTCCAGTAGGTTGCAACACTCTGTGCGCAAGATCCAGTCGGTTGGCAATGCCGATCACGATCAGGCGGGAAGATGGGAGTGCAGACAAGCTGAATATCTGTTGCACTGCATCCTCGGTCGCCTTGCAAGCCTGGTCGAGCTCGTCCAAAATCAATATATTCATCCTCTGCAAAGAGGATCAAAGGGTCAGCACGGCGGCAGATGATGAAGCGTGACGTGTTCGGATCCGATATCAATGTCTCAAGCACAGCAGCTGGCTTGCATCAACGCCGGCCTCGATGACACGGATTCTCAAGCCCAGGCATGTCGTAGCGGCTGTGTCATGCCCAAAGCTCCCATCAGACAATATCCGGCCGCTCATGCCATTTCTTGTCGACCATAGACACATTGAATGCACTTGACACCTGGCACAGAGTTCAGGGCAGCCACGATGGCTCCAGTGGGTTGTTGACTATAATTCAAATTTGAAATATGCGCAACAAGGCGGAGCAATCGCTTCTGCCCAGTAAAATGGACAATTGACATGTACCTTTTGCGAGAGCTCGACGTACCTTAGCGGATAGTTTGGAACAACTGACGAGCGCTTTCAGGTCTTTGCTGGCCTCGTAATTGCTGCACGCTGATGGCAGCTTGCATGCGTCACCCGCGACGATAGGGAGCAATGTGGAACCTACAAATCATATCGAATTCAAGCCATGATGTATGAGCTTGTGGGCGGGCTGTCTGCGTCGCGTGTGCGGTTGCGTACCGCTGCTCTTGAACTTGCTCATGACCGTTTGAGCTTCCCGCAAGGCTGCTAAACATACTCTTGGCAGAGAAGAGCTTGCGTCTTGGCAATTTACCAAAGTGCATGTTGGAAGGGCCCTGTCAATGCCATGCGTGCCCAGCGATGATACAACCGTTCGGACGGTGTGCGTCTTCCCCGTCCCTGGCTGCCCTGGCACGTATATGGCTGCACCTTGATTGTCATTGATGCATTTAAGCAGTGCCAGCTTCAGCTTGGAAACTTCTTCTTGTCGACAGAGCACGTTGGATCCTTTCCCAACAGCCCTCCGCGCCTGGAGAGGTCGCTGCTGGGCCTTCGTCTGCCCATTTGCGGGAGCGGCATTCTCATCTGTAGCTTGTTGCTTCAGCGGACGTGCCAAGTCCGTATCTTCTAGGCATGCTTGCCGCTGGCGCTTACGCGTTGTTCGTTGACTTGTGCGCGTTGGCATGCTGGAGCGGAGTTCACACCATAAAGCAGGCCACTGGCAATATAGCACATGATTGAAGCATCTTGAGGCACTATTGTGGCCCCAGCAGACTCGCGTCTACTGCTGCAGTGCTCAAGCTGGAGGGCTGAACGAGTGGGCAGAGCCGCGATGATTCCTCGAGTCTCGTATGTTGGAGCACGCGGCTAGAATATATTCAGCTACTCCATCCGTGCTTCAGTGCCCTGCTTGTCTTCAAAACCAGGCCTTGCCAGGCCATGGAAATCCGGTCCCCAGTTCAAATTGGACACGGGAATGCCCTTCAAGCCACACTGACAGAACGCTCCTGAAAAAAATCCGTATCAATCTCGTGGTCAATCAGCTCTTCAAGCCAACCAAGAGTAGACGTCCCGGACTTGGCAGCGTTTGAGAGCACAGGCAGGCTGTGTTCTTTCTGGCCCCGTTGACTTGCTCGGCCAGCGCAGGCAAGAAATGGCTGGGCCTGTGGGCACGGCGCCAACAACATACAAGGAATACGATGCAAGTCACATTCGCCCGGCTGGCGCATTGTTTCCTGCTGCCGACTCTGCTTCGTCTTGCTTGACATGGTCTTCTCGGCCGCAGACCCCAGGCGAGATCGCAAAGTATCGACAGAGCAGGCTTCATGAACCAGGACAGATCTACAGGCATTTTGGGGCAGCCTCGGATCCTGTGGACACCAACAAAGTGTATGGCCGGGTGCGACATCCACCAAGTTCGTTGTGGCAAGCTGCACCTTGATAGCCATATCGTCACTCATGCTCCACCAGCAGGAGTCCAATAAAGAAGAGACCCTTGAAAAAGTCTTCAAAACATATCCGGAGAGTGACATGATGCGCTGGACGCTGGACCGTTCTGAAGATGTCTACCACTCTAACACCCGAGAACCGCTTGGAAAGTCATGGAACCGTGGACATTCGATCCCCTCGCACCTCGGCACTGATGTCCCATTTGGCCATAGAATCAACGCAAAGCAAAACAGCGCCGTCAGCCTCGCTCGCAGTGCCTTGGCGCCTGTCGATCGTGAGCATGAGGTAAGCCATCATGCCACCATTGAGACTTTCACTGCCCGTTTGCAGGCCAGCCCACATGCGCATACTGATGTCCATGTTGCTCCCTTCACGCTACCGTGAGCTACCGCGTACCACTTGTCTACATGCCATGCGCCTGGGCATGTGCTTTGCCGATTGCACTATCAGCGTGTTCCATGCCATCCACGCCGTCCGCTCTGCGACTTGGCAATGTGGTAGTATAGATCCCGGCAAGGTGCCCTGTTGAATCAGTACGTCGAGGAGTATCACCATACAGCCGTGCAATCATGACCACACTCCTTTGTTCGTCAGGCTGAGTGTGGTACCATTTCCAATGCCGCCCGACCATGCTTCCTTCAGCAGATGCAGCGCCCTGGACGCAGCAGCCATCATGACCTTTGCCCATTCCGCGCTGCATATACGCTCGTAACGGTGCCCACGTGCCTGCCGCACCTCCAAAACTGGCCACAGGTGCCACACCCCCTTCTCAAACCCCGAGTGTTGCACGACCCAGAGCATCGTCCCGGACGTGCCATCCATCACCAGCCATCGCAATTCAGCAACACGAACCATATCTCAGATACGATTCGTCATGGTGGTGTCGCGGTCCGAAATAGGCACCGAGATAGAAGCCACCAAGCCGGTGTCAGACGGAGGTTGACATCACCATGCCGGCCAGCTGATCACCGTCACCGTTGCACACAGGACAGCGACGAGCCGGGCACAGCCGCGCACGTACTCTATGTCCGCACCCACGGCGCCTACGCGCCCGGCGAGCAGCGGCGGCGGCCGTACGACTGGGCGGCGACAGGCATCAACCCGGCCGCGCACCGCTTCGGCGCCGTCGAGAAGAGCCACACTGTGAACGGCGTCGGCAAGGCCCTCAACCCTGACCTCGGCGAGGCAGGGCCTCCGGGTGCGCAGATCGTGAACCGCCGCGTGGAAGAGCACCGGCTGGTCAATGGCGAGGTGCTGGGGCAGCCAAGGCGACTGGGCGCGGGGGACCGTGGCCTGCCGGCGGACTTCACGTTCGGCAAGCCATCCCTGCCGAAGGTGCACCCTCCCCCTGCTGCATGTGCATCACCTGGCACATGTCTTTTCTCCACCGCGGTCTTGATCTTGTAAATTCCAAGCTATAGTCGCATGTTGCCGGCAGCGTGCACTGTGCCACTGGGGTCTATCCCATTCCGCGACCTCTGGGTTTTCTGGAGACCAAGTTTCGATGGCAATGGACAAGCGATCCCCCAGCAGATCTACGCCATGCCACAAGCAATTCAGGAATGTCATGCTTCGATGTGAGCAGTTTCTGAAACCACGATATCCGCGGCAGAGTTGGCCCAGTTGGTCTGCTTTCAAGGTTCATGGAAGTCCGGTATCCGTGTGTTACAATGAGATAGATCCAGGCCCCGCAGCGCCGACGAAGGAAGCAAGTAATAAAACAAACATCACGAGCAGCACAAACAAGCGATGGTGTCCGTGTGTAGACCTGTCTAGGTGCAGGGTGGAAAAGAAGATGGAGTGGGAGACCTGCTGCATGGCGCGTACACTGTGGAACAGCAGCAGCCCGATGCAGACCTGGGCAAGTCGCTACGCGAGGGCTTCCGGAATGTTCTGCCAGCCGCAGCGGACGGCAGCATCGATGCCGGCAGCGGCGTTGGCGGCCGCATCTTTGGAGTGCCATCTGTACGCACCGACCTGCACCCTCCAACACGTGCTTCCATCGCAAACGCGCAGAACTTCGGCGCGGAGCCGGACGCGGCCGCGCTGCTCTCGCCGTGCAGCACAGCCGATCGCGGCGTGAACGAGGAGCACTACACGCTGCGCCGCGATGCGGCCAGCGTGCGGGGGCTGCTCGGGGGAGCGGGGATCACAATGGCCGATGATGAGTTCTCCGCATGCTTCTCTGAGGCGGCGTCAGCAGAGGGAGGCGGAGGGAAAGTGAGCCTGATGTCCTTCATGGAGACACGCCACCGCATGCTGCACGAGCGTGCTGGCCTGGCCTGACGCTGCATGAGTGCCCGCACAGCAGTGCTACGGCGGCGGCGGGTGATGTTGAAGGGGTGTTGCTAAGGGCCGGTCGGGAATTGACTTGGACTCGGAAATCCAATGCACCAGCTCAAAACTCGGCGATCAGGCGGACTCGGCCAGCCACGGCCGGCGATGGTGAGGCTGTGTGTGTCTGGGGCACGTTGGGGCACACGTTGTCGGCAGCACGTGCAGCAGCTTGGTCTTGGCATGTGCCGCTGTTTACAGCCGGATTAAGCTGTGGCTTCTTGCCTGACTTCGGTGCCTTGGTGTCGAACTGAGGAATTTGCGGCTGCGGAGATGCTGCACCCACTGGACTGAATTCATGCCTTGACAGGATGGCAGTGCACCACACACATTTGCGGCATGGTGGCGTGGGTGGCACGAAGCTTGTGCTGGTGAAATGGATCGGGGACCGACTTGTAACCGTACACTGACAAGAAGCGTGTGGCATGTGGATGTTGGGCGAGGTGCAACCCCTCCGTTTGAAACCGCAGCACATGGACAATACCTGAACTCATGTCTAGACGCGAGGTTCGAACCATTGTTAGATAGTGATTTTTCTCTACCCACCAGCAAAACTCTGTTTGGACCACCTCCTGAACAAGGGCAGGCATGCAAGTCTTCGCTACGGTGTGCAAGGCTCAGTTCAGACCTATGACTTGGCCAGCAAGCTGGAATCTGCGTATGCGGAAAGGCGAATGTAAGTACAACGGCCATGTTGCTTAAATTAAAGAACGAGCGAGTCACGGACATCAAAGCTAACGGCTGCAAGGCCAAGGTTCAGCTAGGAGTGCAGGCCAAGGTTCAGCTAGGAGTGCAGTTCAACTAGGAGCTGCTCATTTATGCACCTATTGGTGCAGCACGCCAGAGTTACACTGGATGCATGCTGTCTTCCATGTGCTTTCTGCATGCGTGCAACTACAGACAAACCAGTTCTTGGAGATGGGCAGGAGCAATCCACTGTATATCATCCTCCAACAACGCACGAAACGTGGCATCTCAAGCCCTGGGTACGCCAGGCAACAAATCCGTCCCAGATACTGATGGAGTGCTGTAAACCGACATGGCTGCATTCTGTCAGTACAGCTTCCTCACCAACCTCGTCGTGCGTGTGGAGTCAGGTTTGGCCGACCATGCCCACTGATAGGTCACAGTTGCTTTATTTCGGCACAAGCATCACAGTGTTCCAGGGAAGTCCATGACCTGGTTAAACGTAAAACCAACCTTTTCATATCATATCGTTGACACAATCAGTTGATTACAGCACATACGCATGCCTTTGTCTATATTGCTAATGATGGCTAGGTGCTGCAAAGCAAGTGAGCTCTTGGCAAATACGGCTACATATGGGCCAGGCACGCTCGCGAGCGCCTACCGAGCATGCGTGGCCTCAGCCAGAAGCAGGAACAACACAAGCAAGTCTTACATTATCGTTATCTTGGCACACAGGTGCATTGTAGTTTTGTCGAAGCCCCTCGACTCATAATTGACAGAAAAAGCGATGTGGCGATGTACAGCAGCAAAAGCCACTGGCAGCACATGCGACTGGCACGGTATCCACCTGCATCCCATCCAAGGCACCTCTAGAGGCCTCTAACAGCACCAGCAGCTTGTTCCTGGGCATCCATGGCGGCAGGTCAAAGCTCGCGAGGATGCCAGGCCCGCAGCCAGTTCCGTCATCTATATGCCATGATGCTGGCCCCAATGGCGCTGCGAGAAGCAGGACCGGGTCTGCCCGTCTGCACTTGCCCCCTGCGCATGTGCAACTCCGGGTGCAGCACCAAGCCGTGCACCGCAGCCCACAACCCAAAGACAGTGGCACTCAGACTGCAGCTGCCACATGTGGTTGCGGCTGGTGCATCCGTCGGTCTTGCGTGTACACGCCACTATCACACCTACATCTCATGACACCGGAACACCTCATGATACGGGCACCTCGTTGCTGCAACAGACATCGCCGTGCCGCCACATTTGCAAACCATGGGGTACACAAACACCTTGTAACACACAAAAACACACTGCCGCTGTTTCCGATTCCTCTTACTAAAGACGAAGGGCCGAAACGGCCGAGAGGAACAGCTCGAACACCCCCGTTCTAATCGGCAGCCCTGGCCCGAGTTTGCTGCTGGCCTGTCGTGCGCAGCTCGAGGCGCGACGTGCGACGCAGGCCCAGGCTGCCGGCATGGCTACTCCTTCGCCTTGACCCAGCACGCACAGCACGCGCAGCACACCGACATGCCGCAACCCCCGGCCCCGTGACACGCTGTGCTGTCCGCTCAAGATGCACCGACACCACATGCACAGAAATTGCGCGCACGGACACCGTCCAGCACAGCACAGCACGACACGGCGTGTCGCGCTGGCGCCCGTGGATGCCAGCGTGAGCGGTGTCAGCATGTGGGAGCATGTTGGAGCGGAGTGGCGGGGCGGTTTGGGGGGGTGTGGGTGGCTGCTGCGGGTGTGACGGCTGGCACGGTCGGCTGGCGGTTCCGGGCTGGCGGTTCCGTCACCGTCGTCCCGTCACCATGGGGACTACGCCACACGTTTGGCTTTGCTCACGCCTTTGGCTCGCCAGCCTTGGGCTGGAGGCCGAGGAGGCGGATGAAGTCGACCCAGAGGAGCGAGCCGAGGTAGGTGTTGGCGGTGCGCAGCACAAATGACAGCGCGTGGCACAGCGTGTGGTTGCCAGCGAAGAGCGTCTGCACAGCACAAAGCGGGCAGTTTGCTTGTGGGATCGTTGCTCGGGACGTTGCTAGGGAGCGTCACGTTGGTTGTTGGCGGCTGCACTGGCGTGGCCACGGTTCCTTGTGTATGATTTGTTCCATGCATGCGAGCACAGTGCTCTGCCACACTGTTCAGAAACATTCTGTAGCGCGTGCTCTCACACACAGCGGCCATGTCAGGGTATGCACGGGTCAGTGCAAGAATAGGTCACTGGAAGCGCGGGCCATCGCAAGTGTGGGTCACCGCAATTGATGCTAAAGCACTGTTCACTACACATGCATAAGCATTGACCGTGCAGCGCCGGGCAGAGAGCGGCCCACATGGATGCAGCACGCAACCTACTTATCACGGGTGGCCCCGTGACACATGTGGCACACTAGGCGGGCATGTGAGTGTCGCGGCAGCACCAGGGCGGGAATGTGCTGTCGGCGCGTAGAGAGCACACGGCAAGCTGACCGGCAAGCCTCCCGTTCGGCGGAGCCGCGGCAAGCCTCCACACGGCAAGCCTCCCGCGACTCCGCTGCAGGACAGAGATTGCAATAAATGGCGGTGCATGGAGCCAGGAAACATCACGAGTCGTTGCTCTACGCATGGAACTGGTTCCGTGCATGCGGGAAGTCAGACAGGAAGTCAGACAGCAACTCACACGTGGATGGATACGTGAAGGGGTGTCACGCACCTCAATGCCACGCTCCTCGACCACGCCGGCGACGACCTGGTAGCGGATGTTGGAGGAGGAGGCCATGTAGGCCGCGTAGGCGCTCGACACGACGAGGGGGTTCTGCGCCTGCCCGGAGTCGGGGTAGTCAGGGTTCATGAGCTTGCGGCACGCGATGAGGCCGTTCGTGATGCCAACGCCCAGCATGGACGCCGCAAAGCCGACGCCGAGGAGCTTCGCGCCGTTGCGCACCGGCGCTGCCGCGCGCTGCGCGAGCGACCACGGCGGGAAGCCTACGCGCACCCAAGCGGTTTTGGGTGTGTGCTCGGCGGCACCAATGTAGACCTGGTTGCCCGGTCGCACTTTGACATGACACGGGGGTCCGGTCAGTGCTTTGCGGCGCGCAGCTTTGTGATGGGAGGCCGACGGTGTGCTGTGCTGCGCTGTGCTGTGCTGTGCGTGCCGCGCACCGTGAAAATTGCAACGCGATTGAGCGTTGTATGGCACGGTTTGACTAGTCAGCGGCCGACCAAGCAAGTGAACTGAACGCACAGCAAAGTCGGGGACGGCTCTTTGAGTGATAATGATGGTGGGGGTGGTGGGGGGTTGCACACCCTTGGGGACCTTCTGGAAGGCGTTCTCTGGGCAGCAGGAGAAGAACCGCGCGAGGGCGTTGGCGGGCGTGCGGCAGCTGTTGGCCGAGGTGAAGGACATCGTCGGCGCGGGCAGCCAGACGAGCATGAAGTCGGCGATGATGGCCATGATGACGTTGGCCGTCACAAAGTCGAGCTCGCTCTTGAAGGCGTCGCCACGCTTCCTCGACTCGGCCGCGCACTTGGTGCCGATGCCGATGCCGCACTCGATGCCGACCTTCACGAAGAAGCTCGGGTCCGCCATCAGCCGCTCCCGGAAGCCTGCGTCACAGCACGCATGTCATGCACAGCACGGCATGTGCAGCATGCGGGTCCTCTAGCATATGGCGGCATGATGCCCAGCGTTGGCAGGCGCTCATGGCAAGCTGGCCCAGCAGCCTGTGGTGTGGTCTGGTCGGTGTCTTCGGTGAAGTGAATCCCCAGCTCATTGTGTGGTGGGGCTCTCAGAAACAACCTGGCCCGCCGGCCAGTGGCGTGGTGGGTACACAATTGCATGGGTAAGGGTGACTCATGGGGGAGGTGGGAGGGGGTGTGGTGGATGTGGATGTGGGGCCGGCACGGGGTGGGACAGGCAGGGTGCGCAGCCGGGACGGCAACTGATGGGTTGCAGGGAAGAGCGCACAGCCCGCAATCATGCATTGATGTGTAGTGCATGCCACGGGGCGAGGCGCCACGGCGATCGCTGGCCCGTGATGGCACAGCGGACAGCACATGCTGGACGTTGCATGCATGTGCCGAAAGGCAGGGACATGGCAGAGCATGCACTGTGCGTGTAGAGAGGTATTCGCTGGCAGGGGGCACGCCGGCCCAGCCGACCCACTGCGGGACACACTCAGTGTGACACACCCAGTGACACACTCATAGACACACTCAGTGTGCGCAGGGTATAGTATCTTGCATGGTGCGCAGATGGGTCACCTTGGCCGTGCGCACCGCTGGGCTGAATGGGGCCCCCTGCTCTGCAGCAGATGCGTAGTCACGTCAAGAGTGTAGGTCACACAGTGCAATCTGGCTGTGGGTAGACGGCAGGTGGACTGCTGATTAGTGCAGCCAGCGACAAGTGGCGTGCATTGGCCTACTTGCAGTCGGTGTTGGAACGTCCTCGTTGTCGCACGCTGTGGGAAGACGTGCCGACATTCGATGGGCCTCATGCACCGTCAACGGGTGGAGCAGGCTGAGCGGCAGGAGACAGCCATGCAGGAACTGAGCTGACAGAAACAGGCCAAGTTAGACAGCGGGGTGCTGATGCAGCCGATTGCTGGAAATCTTGGAGCCAAGGAGCCTCGTTGTGCCAAGATGTAGTCTCCATGTAGTGCGGGAGAAGATAAGAGGCGCGCGCCTATGCATGTTACAGGTATCTGCCGCTTTCCTCTGCCTGCCAAATTGTGTGCGCTTGAAAATGAAGCGTTGTCCATTGTGCTGTCAAGTAGCTCAGGTGCAGAAGTGTCTCAGTGAGGCAGCAGCACAACAGCACATGAGCTTTCGAGAGTACGCATAGCATTACTCCAGGCATGTGAAGGTGCACAAGAGTGGGTGCTTTGCATGATTACGAGGCCGGTGCCGGGGCTAACGTGGTCATCCAGGCAGTGTGAGTGACCAGGCAGTGGGGAGCTACACTTGTTGCAGCAGCGATGTCGCAAACGCGCACCTTGGAACGGCAGGAACAGCTTGCAGAACCAGTTCGATTCCAGCTCTAGGAAGCGCTTCAGCGCGGAAGGATACAGATTGCCCGCTGTGAACGCTGCCTGCATGTCGGGTGGAAGGCTCTCCAGTCTCCGGCTTGCCGCGGTGAGCAGCAGAGAGATCTCAGATCGATGGTCGTTGCCCCCTCCTGCATAAATACAGAGTCTGTCAGCCTGGCGACAGTTAAGCTTGGCCAAGGCGCAGCACCTCGTCACAGCGCTCATCGCCGTTGGTGGCGTGGTTACGGGTTGTTGATAGGCAGTATCAACGGCGACCGGTCGTCCTGGCAGCGTGTACGTGTCAACAAGTATGTGGAACCCGTGTACATCACATGTGTAGTACATCCAACAGAGCAGTGCGGAACACTTGTAGATGGCTGCACGAACAGTCGAACTTTGCCGAGCGTGCAGGTGGCTGTTTGCATGCTCGTTAACACGCTGCCTCTTTCGATGCGCGCACCGTTTCCATCTCCATTACCTCCGTATCCCTTCGAAGACGGAGGTGGTGTGCCGCCGTCTCCTCCGGTGTCGGCTACCGCTGCCTGGTCAAATGTCGAACTGCTACATCGGAGCATGCGTGATGGAGGCCCACGTCGACGCGGTGTAGCATGGTGAGGCCTAGCAGAAGCGGCGCTATATCTTACACTGCTGCTGCGCATCGCTTGATACAGCTGGGCGTATCGTTCCGGGCTTGTGACAAGCTGCAGCACGTGTCTGGTTTCCGGGCGCTGCAGGATAGAAGCTGAGAGTTCAGGAAACGCCGCAAATGTCACACATACACAATATCTGCGTGTAAACATGCTTGTTCTGCTCGGGTTTGCCAATGCTCCCACGCAGTCGTCACGTGCGGGATCACTATGCCAGGCGCCCCGTGGCCACGTTCGCTTGTCGACGTGCGCAGATTGCGTCGTGTACTGTCAAGGAGGTAAAAGATACACTGGATGCTGCTGGTTACAGAACCAACAGGCTCCCGTGACTAGTTTCGGCCGGTTTCAAGGGCCTCATCAGACGGATCATGTGTAACTCAGCAGTCAACGGCGATCAAGAGCGTAGGGCCCCTAATGTAGTCCTCGAGGGTGCAACTGTCTCAACCTGCTTTTTTCCATCACTAGATTGAGAACAACATGAGTCTGGATAGCGTCGGATAGCGTCGGATAGAAACATGAGTCTAGATGGCGTCGTGCTCTCCAAGCATCGAAATTTCTTCAGTGCTTGCTGGCATGCGTACATACGTGGGAAAAATCGTGTTTAAACCCATGCACAGCGCGCATATCAGCTACCACCAAGCCGGAAGCACCAGGTTGCCTGTCGCATTCGACACATTCACATAGCCGTAGAAGTATGTACAGTGCTACCGGATCGTGCCTTGTGGCGTTGCAGCACCTGCCACTCGGTCAGGCATACCGATTCTCATATCCGGATGCACCGTCAGCATTCATGAGGCGTCAGCGGATCCATGGGAGCTGCGCAGACGAGATCTCTCGCGGACCACGACGCACAGGTTGTGTTTTCATGCCTAGTTCATCACCCGCACGCTGCATATGTTGTGTTGGTTGTGTCGGTTCGTTTCGACTTTTCGCCTGAGACAGTTGCTGCTTGTTGCTGTCTGCCTTCGGGGAGTGTTGGCCGTCTGCTTTCCTGCTGTTGCCCTCGCTGCCGGGCTCTTGCTTTCATCTCCGTGTAACACGCTGCCTACCGCCTTCACGATTCAGTGCAATCCCGCTGTACATGTGAGCTACGAAGTCGCCAACGTGCGCAGAGTGCATTGAGTGAGATCTCACTCATTGGGCTGTAGATCATGCGCATGCACATGTCGCGATGCCTCGGCATGTCGAGACATGCTAGTAGCAGGGCAGGATTGCCGAGATACCTCTAGATAGGGCCCCCATTCCGTTGGCACACACGTGTGCGCTGTGCACATCACAACTGGCGCCACTGATAAAATGACGACAGCAACTCATCATCAACCAATTCCTCAAGCAGCGTTGGAATATGCATGCCCACGCAGCAACGCGTGCAGCCCATCGATGATCACATCGCGTGCCTGCCGATTACACCACGCACCACAGCCACGCGGCATGCCGCGGCATATGCATGCACAACCTCATCCACCTTCAGTCTGCATGTGTGTCTTACACACAGTGATAGATCTAGGACTCAGCAGCGCCGAGGCAACAGACCAGGTCCGACAGACCAGTCTGCATGTGTACCACAGCACAGTTTCGGCACAGCAGGACAGCGCTCCCACCAATCGCCCCATTCTCTCACTTTTTCTCATTGACAGCCATCACAGTTTCATCATGCATGCCCATCTTGCTGGCATTAATCAGCATTGCTCGGCTGGGCCCGCATGTTGAGCCTAATAGTAGGACGAGACCTCACATGAGGCTCAACAAGTCAGTGCTTCTTACCCTTCCCCATCAGCTGCCTGCGCAGCGCGTTGCTGTTCTGCACCTTGCGAACCAGCGGCGGCTTATATCGCGGGGCGTGCACAGAGTAGGGCTTGTAAACATGGCGCCGCCGCTTCGCCTTTGGCGCGCTTGGCGTCAGCAGCGGCACGTTGGTCAGTCCCCGTTTCCCGGTGATCTGCGAAGCCCACCCCTCATCCCCCCTCGTCTGCCCCCCTCCCATCCCGCCGCAGTCAAAGTCAGCCCCGGTGCTGGCGCTGCTGCAGCTCCCAGTGGGTGCGAGGCCGCCGCGAGCGCCGGTCGTGGCCGCCACGGACTTTGCGGTCCGTGCCCGCAGCACCTGCGCTGTGTGGTCTAGCAGCATCATTGCCGGGGCGGCGGGCGGCAGGTGCCCATGCATGCGGCTCATCGGCGCGTTCCGAGGCGTGGCCGCTGCGGCCGCCGGTACGGCCGCGTGCATGCATGGCGTACTCCGCTGCATCGCGACGTCCGGAAGGCTGGATCTCGACGACCGAGCGGATGCCGGGGAAGCAGGAGCCGGGGGGGGCATCATGTTGGTGCCGGCCTGGGGTTCACAGCGGTTGTATGACAGAATGCGATCCCTCCCGCGGCGAGGCTCTGGGTTGAATCCCTGCTGATGCCAGCTGTTGGGCGGCCGCAGGGAGCTGTGTGGAGCGGGCGGCCGTTGCGGCATCACTTGCTGCAGCTGAGTTGCTGAATGCATCCAGGACAGGTGGGTGTGCAGCACCATGGCCATTCTGCGGGCAAAGTCTGGCGGCGGCTGGGAGATGAGGTAGGGATCGCGCGGTGGCGGCGGTGGTGGCGGCCCGCTCATTGCCGGCGGGGGCCCCAGCCGCGAGGCGAGCCGGCTCGGGGGCTCCTGCACACTGGGGAGGCGATCTGCGCGGCTGTAGCTGGTGCACCATCGAGCGCGCGACCTATACGACGTCGAAAACCATGAGTGTCACGCCGGCTGGGATGACTCTCGCGGCATGTATCCCGGTGCATGTTACTAAGAAACACCCTTCTTTCTGGGTTGCAGGGTAGCAAAGACGGCGCGAACTGGCATCACAATTATCCTGCACCCGAAGATTTGTCATGCGATGCACGCACAATGCGAACATTGGGCGAAGCTGGAAGCGCCGCGCATCGCATGAGACTAGAAACTCGACCATAGTTGCAGAAAATTTGTACTGTTACTTTGTATGCGGTAAACAGAAGTGAGTGCCGCAGTTGGGTCGGGGACATTTGAGTGGGGGCAACTTACCACTGTGGCTGCGGCCACGTTACTGTATTTCTAGCAACTGACATCTGCCGCATGAATTAATGAGAAAGAGAGCTATGGCACGGCTGCAGGTTGCGGTTGACTATGACTAGGAACGATGGGCAAGTGTTGGCCAGGATTTCTGTCGCTAGCACGGCGTGGAAGCGGCCGAGGTCGCCTAACAATTACTAGTCCCTAGGATACCACCTTCCGTCTCTATACTTGCTCGATTGCTCTTTTTGTAGTCCGGGTCCTCTGGCTAGGCAGGAAATCAGGCAACGGTTG
Organism: Ulva mutabilis; assembly: GCA_900538255.1. Lineage (NCBI taxonomy): Eukaryota > Viridiplantae > Chlorophyta > Ulvophyceae > Ulvales > Ulvaceae > Ulva > Ulva mutabilis. Next base: position 1,156,715 of record UNSF01000010.1, on the reverse strand, counting down.
GGCTTTGCCGGTACGCCATAATCGGAGCAAATGTGCGACAGGAACACGTAATGCCTGCTTCCCGCTCTCGAATCAAACAGCTTAAACAGCTTTACTGCTGCGACTACAATGCGCAGGCAGATGCGTGCATTGTCGCGGTTTTGACGGAGCGCAGCCTGCTCACACGCACAAGCATGGCGACACCGCGGCATATGCTTTTCGACGGGTCTATGGTTTGCTGACCATGAGATGGCTCACGGCGCTCGTGATTCGCCCGCTTCCTGCGCGCTGAAAGTCCGCAGCGTAAATTGCGCGATGATCTCCGGTATTTCCTATGTGAAACTCCCTCGGTGGCAAGGGTGTGAACTCGGGCGGTGATATCGATCCCAGCCGCGCGCACGCGTCGCTGGTGGCAATTTATTCAAGCACACAACGCAGATACATGCGCTCGCTGATACTAGGCATAAATTCGGATGTATTCATGCGCACTGTGTCTGCATGTAGAATAGTTTGTATTGCCCCTGGCCTGTCAGGGCAGACGTGGCTTTGGTGTCCGTGTATTCAAGAGCTCCTCGAGGTCGTTTTTGTCGTTTGAAAATGAACATAATTGCAAGGCCAGATGATTAGATGGAATGGGCCTATGTCGATCATAAGCGATGCTCGGGGTCTTGTGTTACATTGCTCAACTGAGCACTGGAACCTGCGTTGTAATGCATCATACAGGTTACATTGTGCGATGTACCGGGCGCGGTACACCGTGGCGCCCGCTAGCTAGCTAGCACTCGGAACTCCGATCGGGGCGTTGCCACAACCCGCATAGCGACCTTCCGAGTCGCCCTGCACCTGACATGCAGACACACTGCTTTGCGTTATACGGTTTACTCACGTCTGCAAATTCTTCACAGGGCGTGATCTATACCTGCGGCACAACAGATTTTCATGGTGACGCGCGCTGCGGCGATTCACCTCATAGATTTGCAAACTTGAATCGTGTTCTCGCGGTCACGCATCCGACATGACTGAACTTCTCCTATGTATGACTCCAACCAGAACCTTATGCATTAGCCACTGCAAGACGGGCCCCTGGACTGCATCCTATATATTGACCCTTGACTCAGACCGCTCAAAAGTACTTGCTCGATCCCTCTTCGGCACGTGACCGAACCCGGGTCTGCAAACGCCTTCCTGGCAAACCGCGGTTGAGGCCGCGTGAAGATGAAATGCGGTGACTGACACACCGCCGTCTGCACAGGTATGTTGCAGTGACAGATCTAGGACTCAGCAGCGCCGAGGCAACAGACCAGGCAACCAGTAAACAGACAGACCGGCCACCGTAAGCACCAAGGCCACTCTCCGCACCAGCCGTCTGCACAGGTATGTACTCTTCGTTTGCCGTCTGCACAGGTATGCACAGGTATGTGTCGTTGATTACAGCACAGGTAGAGAGATACGTTACAGCACAGGTTGACCAGCAGTCGCGCCTGACACAGAGTGTAGATGAAGCGCTGGGACACCCAGCATCGAAAGGCCACCATTATAATGATGGCCTTGACACGGTCACACCAGTGTGATTGCCAGCAGTGTGATTGCCAGCGGTAGATGAGGGAGGAGAGCTTGGCAGCATCAGACAAAAGTATGCAGGGACCCTGGCAACGGCTGTTGTTTATGAAACAGAGCCATACCCGAACTACCATTGCAGCGTAGGACTGTCAGCCTGAGGGCACATGCAGCAACTCACTGTTCAGGGTCAGTGGAAGAGTGTGTGGAAGGTTGACCCTAAGTGGGCACTGTCATGTCAACTGGTTAGCAACATACAAGCTGCAAACCTTGCAAGTGTACATTCGCTCGGTGCGCTGGCTCGGAGCCCCTCGATGTAAGAGTGCAAACCTTGCAATTTTCAAACATGCTTGCTTTCCTAATTGAACTGATGCGAAGGCACACATGCAGAATTATCAGATCAATCCATGGCTCGTGCATGCATGACAGATTCCATGACAGGGCATCATGATACTGATACTGGGAGCATGGGCATTGCTATATAGCCTGATCGTGTGATGGCAACCCAATCTTTCTTCCATCAGCATGGCCGATGGCGCGCCGTGTGTACATCCACCCATGCTTTCTTCGAGCCTTACAATGGACCTGTACAAGCCGCGTATGACATTGATATAGCAAGAACCGTTTGCAACGTCCTGGATCCGAGCAGCCCATGCAGCTGAACGGAAACGCCAATAGCATGTCGACACAATTCACGTTGCTAATTGCGTTTTGGACGCGCCATGCAGCAGTGCGCGTGTGTATTGCTTACATGCGGAACTGAATCAGCACATGGAAGGCAGTTGCTAGGTGTACCGGAGCTCCACCGGACGGTCGACGTGCGCAAGAGCGACTGGTTCTTCTGAACTGCACCTGCCCCGCGACGTCGTCCGGAGTCCACATGGACATCCGACCGAGTCTAGAAACTGTGGCATGCTTACATGCATGGTCAGGCTAGGTATTACTGGCGCCTTCACAATCCCGAAGGACGCTGTAGATGGGCGTGGCTCACTCGGTGATCGACACGGAAACGTGAGCGCAAAAGCAGGCCACACACGTGCCGTTGACGCTGAAATTTGCGTCTAGATTATATAGAGCATACGCTGATTGAAATCAGTCTGTGGTGTAGCTGGCAGAGCACTCTGAGTGATGACCCATGAGGCAGCTGACGAGCAGAAAGCCTCAGGACCAATTCCAGGACGTGTTCATGAACTTCTCACAGCAGCACAATCCCACTCGCTTAGTGGACAGCAACACACGCCAGTCCCACGAGGCAGTAGATCAAGGTTCTGCTTCACTGTACAACTGACGCCTAGTACCATCCTGACCATCCACCACATGCAGGCACATGACAGCACTGGCCACAGCATTGCATGGCATGTAGTGCATGTAGCAAGATATATTCATGATAGGCTGCACTCTTTGCCTGCACATATTGGCAAACGATGTGGGACCAACATACAGCTCTGTCCAATGGCATGTCCATAGTGGATTCCATCCACTATCGGGACAAGCGCGAAACGCGTTCCATGTGCATCGCGCGTCACCACGTACGCCACAACCGCGCAACCATGTTCACAGGCTAATTATCTGTCGATGCTGCCGCGTTAGACGTCGAAAGGCGATTCTGCCTCAGCAGATGCTATTGAAATGAGATTGTGAACACACAGCAGCTTTCCGCGACAACAATGGTGAAGCAGGCGCGTGTTGAGGCATCGAGCACGCGTCAAAATTAGATTTGAGGGCCTGAGGTCGCGTTGAAGGCTCTGCAGGCCATGCCAGATGAAGACTGGCTCATGTATAGTGCTGGGCTGGTGCGTTTGGGCAAGAGGAGCACATTGGGATTTGGGCCTCGGGGACAGGTTCCACAGGTTGCAGACAGTGTGCTGAGACAGTCAAGGGTCATCTGGGGACCAGGCCTGACGTGATTCGACACTCAGCTTATCATGTGTGCTGAAACTTGGCAAAATGGAGGGCCAGGGCACCACAAAACTCTCCAGATTGCCATTGAATTGATATCACACACTTGCACATGCGCAAGAAAGGCGCTTTTCCTGGGACTTGTGGGGGCTGGTGGAGCGGACTGCTCACCATGAGACATGTTGTGTTCTGTGCAAACAGGCTGATCTTGTCCCGATTGTGGCTGTCGAGCACCGCAGTCACAAGTAATGCACTGGACTGGCACTGGTCACATGAGTCCGGACAAATGGGTGGATCCTGCTTGACTTGAAAATTCACGTCCGCTTGCAATTGATGTCATACAACGGATTGAGTTCATCTACCATACAACAAGCATGTGCTGCACTGTGTGAAACTCTCACCTTGACGTCCCTTCTGTCCTCCTTGTACAGACACCCAATATAGATTGTGATCCTGTGGGCATGACTTCATCCCCGTGTGTTTGCAAACCTTGTGGAGCATAACCCTGTTACGTATCTCATAAAGCTTGTGTAAAGCTTGTGTCCCAGCTGGGCCCCAGTGGGATAATCCATGGCTGCATCTAGCACAGATCTGACCAACCACCAACCCACCTAAAATTCTGTGCACCTACAATTCTGTGCGTTCCCTCTGCTGCACTGTCTCCATGGCTGAAGCCAGCAGGGTGACAGGAAGCCTCATGACCAAAACATGCAGCGCCTCGATTTCATGAGTTTGTGCCTGCCTGCTCATGCACTTGGTTGTGATCCGACTGTTCAGCTGTCGCTACCTAAGCTTGCATGCCTCGTGCCTCATGTGCCTGGCCATGGATCACCAGCCTCTGCACCTGCAATCTTCCACACATGCAGTTCAGCCTGCCACCCATGCCTCTGCTGCAGCAATCCCCCACCCATATCTGTGCTGCTGCAATCTTCCACCAACTTGAACGTGTCTCGATTTGAACATCGCCTTTCCCCCATCTTGAACATTAACTGCACCCTGCAGGGCCCTGTCCTGGAGATCCGCCCACAATAACCACCCACCCTAGCAGGCACATCTGCACTTCTGTGTTACACAGTGATAGATCTAGGACTCAGCAGCCGAGGCAACACATCTGCACATGTGTACACCTATCACTGTGTAACACATGTGTACATCTTACCAACCCTGGCCTTGTGCCTGTGCAGGTTTCTGCTTGCCGCGGCTTGCTTGCAGGGGTTGGTCACTTGCTGGCTTGCTGTTGCCCTCTCGCATTGATATGATGGCCACGTAACACATTGCATACCCTGGCATCCATGCATGTGCTACAACCTTCAGCCAGCCTCGAGGCGCAGCAGAGCTCCAGTGCAGCAGTGGTTAGGGATGACCACCGTAAAGTGACACATTAGACTGTACACTGTACAAATTTCACACTGTAGGCCGCATGGCATGCTGATGGCACTCCGCCCGCTCCGAGCCCAGTGCACAACGCCTGGCCTAATCGGCTATGGCAAGTAATTCAATTTACATTTACATTTAAAACGCAACGCAACGAAAGCAGGTGGGACACTGCGTGTCAGAGGTGCAACTGTGCTCGTGCGTACGGTGGTTTTATCACGCATAAGGACCCTGCTCCAGAGCACAAGGCATGCCGCCCGGTTGTAGCAGAGCCACAGACGCAGGCAAGGGGCACGCGGTTGGGGAGGGGGGAGGTCCAGCGCTGCAGGCATGCATGCAGCCCCAATTGTAGCAGAGCCATGGCTAGCCACAAAGACAGGCACGGGGCATGCAGCTGCGGTGCTGCAGCAGAGGACTTGCGGCTGGGCCGCAAAGGCGTCAGAGCAAGGCACTCACAGGCATGCATGCCAGGCACACCGTGCGCCCCACAGCTGCCGATTGGCTGGCCCAGCCACACAGCGCTGTCGACGACTCAGAGGCGCCACTGCTGGCCGCCAAGAGCCGGCAACAGGTGGCCTAGCGCAGCTGCTGCTGTCCCAGTTCACACAGCTCCCTGTGGTCAGCAGCTGCCAACGGCCACGGCCACGGCAGCAAGGTCAGGTCCGGTCCGAGAAGGTCCTGCTTCTTCAGAATCCGTCTGCGGATCCGCACCAGTTAGCAACCATCAATGTGTGTTGCAACCACCGCAGCTGCTAAAGAATCTCTGGATCGAATGCCTCCGAGGCGGCTGAGAGTCAAGGCAATACATGCATGGCCAAGCTGCCGTAGTCGCGCTCGGGTCCACTTCATTGCGGCTGTGTCCACTGGGTAACCACACCATCTGTGGGCATCAAGACTGCACGCCAGATCCCGGCAGACATTGTGATTGAGATGCCCCACATGCCCCATATCATATGATAGCATGCATGATCGATTGAGTTTGTACTAGCAATGGTATTCAAATTGTGCACAGATGGTGGAACCAGTGTTCGGGAACACGGAACATGTATACGGAATCACTTTGTCAAGGCGCAAGCTCTTGCAACGCGGGCGGGACGTTGGCCAATGGCGGCGCCCGTCTCCCTGCGGTTTGTGCAGGCAATGAGTGCTGTGCCATGCTGTGAACAGCTTGATTTGGCGCAGCGCGCCGCTGCGTAAGTAGGCTCTGCCGTCACAGCTTCGGTTGCTTGGGGGGGCCCGGCTGTGATGGCGGTCTCCTCTCGTGCCCATGCCTGTCTATGGCGGCGCCTAACACCATGTGCGCTCTACGGATGGAATGGCGGCTGATGATTGTGCCACCACCCACCCCTGTCCGAGCCGGCCGTTTGAGCTCCATTGAAAGATGCTGGGCAAGTTGCAGGGCGCGGGGGCTCGCGGGCCTGCAACATGCAGCAGCTGATGCCATGCGGCCACTGGGTGAACAAGGGTAAATGTAAATGTCAATGTCAATGTCAATTTAATTACCTGCCGTATTAAATACTCGAGACGGCCATTGACAAGTCCGGCAACCCGTGACCCAGGAGGTGAGGGGGTTTACCCAACCGGATGCAAGTCACAGGGCGTATTCCTGTGCTGTGCGAGTTTGTCACATGGGTGGCTGTGCCTGGGTGACAGCTGTGCGTGCCAGCGGGAGAGACCGTCTTGCTAGCCTGCATCTGCTGCGCGTGAGGCTTGCCTTAAGTTCAAAATTGTCCGTCCCGGCTCGCAGGGGTGTTGTGGCCAATGCCCGCCCGGGTCTGTCGTGATGCCCAATTTTCTTTTTCGTTTTCTAGTTTTTATTTCATTTGCAATATGTGGTGACATGGACCTGGAATTCTTCACCATGGAACTTGCAACTTGAAGCATGCCAGATGCAAGAATGACATACGGCGTACAGAGTTCCATCCAGGCCGATCAGTGCTCTGCAGCGGACCCTGGAGTAATGTGTGTACTGTTACATCACCAATCTTGGGCATGTGTCTACAATCGCGGGGAGATGCCAGCCGTGCACGGCCCTGCATGCTGCAGTTGACTCATGCGCCGAGGATGAAGTCACCGCGTATCATCCGCTGCCGCGGCAACTCGAAAGCCTTCGCCAGCTGTTCACGCCACAGCCTCTAGCTAGGCTAGGGGAGCTAGCCCATGGCGAGGAGCTTCGGCCCAGGCGTGGACCGAGTCCGAGGACGGAGACGATGCAGATGGCCCGAACTCAACAGAGATACACATGCACACCAACAGCAGCACATTCGTTGCAAAGCATTGATTTAGTAAACGATAGCAGGCTGGACAGCACATCCGTGTGTTTAGTGAAGGTTGCTTGAAGGCTGCAGCACGTAACAGGTGTGTGAGCTGCTCCAACTCGCAGAACATTCTAGGGCCCAATATGTTGCAGCACGAGGCTGTGCTACGTACGGCCTGGGTGAGAGCGTACTCTGTGATGCGCTGCGAGGCTTTCCTGCTCGTTCGCAGCTCTCGGAGACTGCGACTTAATGCACGCCTCGGCACTCAACGATCACAGCTTCGTTATCGCATGCTATGCGCTGCTGGTCGATTTTCCATTCGTGCTGGAGAGCATCGTGCAGGCCGACTCGCAACGTACATGTGTGGTGTCGAGATACGAGATACAAGAGCACGGATCTGCACCACAGCTCCGCAAGCACCAGACAGCGAGCTCTACTGATATCGAGGCTCAATCTCATGTGCATGCTGACGTCTATCATGCGAGCGTTCGGGTCTAGCTGCTCGGCGTCACCGTGCTTGCAAGGCTGTCCTTGACTCCGGCCTAGCCGTGACCAGAAAACATGTGTCGCCGACGCATCCACTCTCCATGTCGTGTAGAAGCCCATGCCATCGCCGCTCTACTGCTGCCCATGAGCAGCTGTAGAGCGGCACGCTAAAGAGAGTCGACGGAGACACCATGAGCAGATGCTCCAGCAGGCTCCAGGCCAGCAGCGCCGATCGCATATTGCACAGAGATCCTACACAAATGCTGCAGCCACGTATGCGCATAGATTCGTATTCTGCGATTACCATCTTTCTGTGAGCCTTACCAGCACCATGGCTGCCAATGCGAACGGATCCACCTCAGCTGCGCCTTCCACAGCTGGTCCCAGTCACGTTCGCCTGCCCTGGCTATGATTCATGTGTTTGATGCATTACATGCTTGCTTGCCTGACTACTCCACCACCTTTTGCGGCATGCTCATGTCACGTTAATCCTAGCACGTGTCTCAGTCACGTTCGCCTGCCCCCAGTGCGCCTGCTTGATGTGCAGCGGCTCAGTGTGCGCACAGCCACGATGTGCATGCCATTTCATCGGGTCACCTGTGTCTTCCAGTTCCAGCACAGCGAGGTTCTGGCACAGGGATGGTCACAGCTGTGCCAAGTCAGCACATGCCGTTCATTCAGCTACAATGCGGATTCAGGGGGCACTCACACAGCCTGAAGGCAGTTCTGCTTCTTCCGGTTCATTGTATTTTAACGAATATCTTGCCAGGCATTATCCCAGACCCCTCTCGTTGCTCCACGAGTGCAACCGTGAAGTATGCGTCTGCATGTCACCCAAGTGCTCCCAAGGCGTTCCCCATTGGGGCAGCTGCTGTATGCACACGGGACACATCCACCACCATACCCTACACTTGCAAATTATTGGGCCGCCTGATCGGACAGTCGCTCTCACAAGCGTCCATCAAAGCTGCTGTATTTGGGAATACACAGCGCAACAACCCGAGATGAGGGGTTCAATAATTTAGCGTGAGTACAGTGGACGTCTCTTCGGCAGCGGTCGGCTGGCATCTACTTGACAGCACCATGCGCCATGGCCCACATCAGCCTGCGCCTCACACCGGCAGCCCGTGCAGGAGAGAAGAGAATGAGTGACTACGAGGCACCCAACCTCGGCGGCGCTGCAGCCACCGGCCAGGCGCCCACGCAGACGGCCGCGGCGACGACCCCCGTCGAGACGACCACCGCCCCCGCGGCCGCCGTCGCCGCCACCGGCCACACCAGCGCGCAGGCCGCGGTCGCGGAGCCCCAGCCCGACGCGGCGGCTGCGTCTACCACGGCTGCCGGCAACATCCATGTGCGCGTCGGACCTAGTGACTCGCACACAGCGCTGACAGCGTCAGCGAGAAAGCCTGTGTGTTTCGCAGCGGTGTGCCGGTCACGCCAGCAGCGCATCAGATTTGGGGTGGCATCAGATTGGTGTGGTTGCTGAGTTGTGGCGCGCTTCGTCTGATGTGCTACGTGACAACGTCTGATGTGCTACGTGACAATGTCTGACGTGTTACGTCACTACATCACCGTGTGACAGCTCAGCACCCGGGCGGCGACAGCTGCGGGTCCAGACGCTTCAGTCGCTTCAGTCAGGCTTCAGTGCACGTGTCTTACAAAAGTTTGCTGAGGGCCGGTCTGGTGGTTGGGAAGTCCAAGGCATCGACTCGGCGACCGGGCGAGTCTGTGTGTGTGCGGGGTACATGTATACCCCAAGGCATCGACTCGGCGACCGGGCGAGTCTGTGTGTGTGTGTGCGGGGTACATGTATACCCCATGCCGCACGCCAGCCCAGCGAGCGCGAGGGCATGCGGCGCGGGAAGGCATGCGGCACGGCACCGATGCAGCAAACCGCCGGTCCACTGGCAGTGGTCCACTGTATTCGCATGACAGACCCGCATGCGTATGTACGGTCCACTGTACGGTCCATCGCCGGTCCACTGTATACCGTATATGTATGTCCGGTCCACTACATGCAGTGCACGCTGTGCGCGACGGGTGTGCTGCCAGCGCACGGCATGCCGCGCGCTCGCACCGCCTGAACCCCGCTGCTCGAGAGCCGAGCGGGACATGTCGCACGCGGCATGCAAAGCGTGACATGTCGCACGCGGCATGCAAAGCGTGACATGTCGCACGCGGCTTGCAAAGCAGCCAGCAGGGAAGCATGCATGCAGGCGGCAGCATCGGCGACCGCGGCGCCCACGGGCTCGGACATGGTCACCCCTGATGCCGCGACCGCCCCTAGCCTCGGCTCTGGCGCGCCCACCGGCCATACAGCTTCCAGTGCCGCAGCCACAGGGCAGGCGGTGCGGCGCTCTGCAACCGTTAGTGCACTCCTGCCTACCGGCCTTTCCCCACCCTCTGCCTGCCTTCCCCCACCTTCTGCCCTCCTTGCTCACACTTGCCCACACGTACCCACACTTGCCTACCCCCCCCAGGATCAGGTAACATAATTGCCTCCCCCCTTCGCCTCCCTCTGGCTTCGTGCACTCCTCCTGCCCCGCTGCACTCCCTGATATTCCTGGTCTGCAAGCTTGTGTGATGCGTCCTTCTGCTCTGACGGTGCGCAGACTGCTCAATGTGCACTGAACAATGCCTTCACTGAACGTTGCATGTGATCATTGTTTACGCATCGTCAGTGAGGCATCATCGGCGGTGATTCATCGCACACCGCACAGCCGCAGCGGGCCTCGCGCCCCTGGGCTCAGCGAAGCCATCTGCGCCTGGACCTTGCAGCCAGGGACTAGACTGACCAGTGCTTCACCACTGCTGTACTTGTGTGCTGTGCGTGCTGTGCCGCAAACGGCCCATGCATGCAGGGCCAGTACCTGTCGCAGGCAGCGTCGTATGTGACCAAGGCCGACGGCCTGCTGGACCAGATGAAGGGCAAGATGGGCGGCAGGTTTGATGGCATGATCAACACGGCCGACGGTTTTATCGACCACGCCGCAGGCTTCCTCGGTGTGCAAGTCACGCCCGCCACCGGCAACGCCACCACCTCCGCCACCGCCGATGGCGCCACCACAGCCACCACAGCCGCCACCACCGGCACCGACCCGGCCGCCACCACCGGCACCACTACCGGCACCACCCCCACGCACTGAGGGAGCATGCTGTGCTGTGCTGTGCATGCTGTGCTTCACTCCACGGGAATCACAGGCCGCTGCTGTGTGCGTTTGAGGTGGTTGCAACTGGGCTGCAGCTGAGGCCGCGCGGCCTGCGCTGTGCCTGTCTGTATACTGCGTGCGTCCAGCTGTGCTGGGCATCGCTGTAGGAGGCTGGCTGTGAGCCAGCTTGATGCTGCCTTTCTTGATGCTGTGTCTGCTGCAGCAAGCTGTTACTGAGCGCAGCAGTGCAGGGGCTGAGCTCACCTGAGTGTGCTTGCCATGCTGGCCGTGCTGGCCGTGGTGTTGGCCATACATGTCGGATGTGCACAAGGCGCTGATTCCAGCTGAAGCTTTTGTACAGCGGAGTGTGCAAGTCCAGGAAGCAGGTTTCTGCTGTGTATTGTGTGATGTGTGGGCAGCAAGCAGGCTGCTGCTGTGCGTGATGGTGTCGTCGATTTGGTGCTCCTGTGTGCGGTCGCAGGCAGCCGATCATTGCCATGTGAATCGCATGCGCAGCGTGATGTAAATTACACCCAGCACACCCCATCACGACATGCACCAGCACCATGCACACGTCTATGTGCACTGCTGCAGAGGTGCTATTCCATGTGCAACTCGGCTGTGCTGTGAAAGGCCTCGACTATGAACTGACACCAAGGCGCATGTGAGCCAAGGCAGTGCAACTTGCAACTTACACAGCAGAAAGTGTGAGCCAAGGCAGTGCAACCCAAGGCCCGCCTCAGCTGGCGTGATCCCAGCTGGCGTGTCCCTAACATTGTCATGAGCCATATTGTGCCACTCGCACCACACACTCAGCACTAGACTAGCCAGCTTCTCTCAACAAACATGCACAGGTCCTGGAGCGTAACACCGTTCTCCTGTCTTCCATGGTCCAGTGAGTCATGCATATGCGCGCAAACGCCCTTTGAGTCCCTGTTCCCACACCAAAGGCGCACTGGATGAATGGGCTTCAACTACCTTGACACTAGTTGGTATCCCAGATAGTGACAAACACTGCGGGCTCTGTGCATGGCGCGGCCAACGGCAACAGCCCCAACACAACGCAGTCCGGTGAAACGTGAGTTTACAAACGCAGTTTCAAGTAGGTGCTGCAGCTGTCATGCCACCGTCGTATCCGATCACCCGCACCCCGGGCGCCTCTGCAGAACAGATGTCAATAGTGTTACACAGAGAGCGGCGCCGGAGCCCAGCAGCGTCGGCAGCAACAAGGAAGCAAGCAAGCAACGGAATGGCAGCAAGCGGCCGGCAGCAAGCAGCAACTCACTACTCAAAACTCCATCAACCACAGCACATTGCCGCAACCGCACACGATGGCAACGGTGCCAGATGTGAACCCAGGGGCCCCGACGTGCCAATGCTCACACTCCTGTACAGACGGCGCCACAAGCTGTTGCCCTCGCTGCCGGGCTCTTGCGTTCATCTCCGTGTAACACACTCCTGTACAGACGGCGCCACAAATATGTGCCCCGACAGCTGTCCTAGGCCACACACCACCCGCGCAAGCACCTCCACATGTGTGTGTGATCACATGCATTTGCACCAGAGCTTGCTCCAGGTTGACACATGCTGGAACTGGCAGCTGGGGGCCGGGCATGTAGCAAAAGTGTAGGGTGGATTACTTGCCGTAGCCGATTAGGCCAGTGACACATCTGGCGAATGGGGACTCAGGCGAACCGGGACCCTGGAGCACCATGACACCATCGCTTCGCCGATGGACGGGACCCCACAGCCATATGGCGGCGCCACATGTGTCGGCAGCACCCGAAGCCCGCCACGGCCCTGAGCTCAGCTGAGCCACGGCGTTGCCGACGGTCGAACCCGATCACACTCATTTACAATAGCATCCATCAGCAATATCATCAGATCAGGGATCGCTGGCCTCGCTCGGGGTCAGGGGCATGCCAGTTGATGCAAGCATTTCAGGAACGTGAGGCGCTGTTCAGGGGCACACTTGTGAGACACACTGTGAGGCTTCGTGTGGCATGTGCCCTTTACATGTCGACAGTAGGGCCTGGAGTGTGGCTGCGTACTAGCGGTCCGTGTATATATTGTGTATTGTGTATGTTAGTGAGCAAGATGAGCAGCTCTGCTACCTCCAGTTGATGGGTACACGGCCTGATTGGCATCATTGACCAGCATCATTGACCAAGCAATCGATCACCGCGCCTGCGTACACAGGCATGTAGGTCTGCACACGCCTCAAAGACTATACCAGCATCTGCATCGCTGTGCATTGAAGAGACAGGAGCTGGGGCTAAGGAGAGTTTTGCGAGCAGTGCAAGGCGGTGCTCTTGCCCTTGGGTGACCTCGCTGTTGCGGCCCTCTCCTGCTACTCTTTGCTGCAGTTCAGTTGTGTTGACCATAGACAGAGCATAGCCTCAGCGACTGTCACGGGGTTCAGTTGTGTACCCATGCTGCTGGTACAGGTGGGAGTGATCTGGGTCACATGCTACATACCAACACCACCACACACAGTCTCCATTCTGCTGATGTACGTGCTGCCGCCCGTTAGAGGGCACCGCTTAGCACAGTGTTCCTGTCGAGCGTGTGTATGCCTGCTTGTACTTACACGCACTGTGCTGATTCGGTGACAAGCCACCATCTTGAAGGGAGATGCTCTGTCAGAATCTATGTGCAGTGGTTACACTTTTCCTCTAGATTCTGGACGATGGCAATACCAATTGACTTCAGCCACAGCCAAGCCAAGGAGGCATTAGATGGGCACTGCTGACTGCTAGTACACACTCCGCGCTATGTTGTAACGGTATCATTTTAGTAACGCTACAACAGTCAGTGGGAGCTCGGCTCAATCCGATGCCATTGGAGCGTGTGGTGTCAGGTCGAACCCACAGAGCTGACGTGCGCAACTGATTGCTCCATCCCTGTCCATGCAAAGGCCACATACACCTCCACTACAAAACTCTGTACAGCTGTGTCGTATACTGGCGGATGCAGCGACGGGCTTCCGCGTCATCATGCGGGAGTGGTTGTGGGCTTGACGAGCAACGCCACTCGCCGGAATCCAGGTTCCTGGTGGCCACGTCAAAACGCATGCGATGCTGGTGTAGGCAGTAGTACACCATGAGCGCTTGTGTCGCATCAGACGCCGCATACACGTGTTGCAATCACGATGTCACACGAACAGCGGCCACATCATGAGGCACCGCAGCTGAATTATTGAATTGCCATGGCCTCCAAGCGGAGGGCCGTGCACCCGCGGTAGGTACAGGTCTGCCGATTGCTTCATATACCAGGCCTGCGCTTTGCATTATCATCAGAATTTTCACGATATTCACAGCTCACCTACACTTCATCCACTCAGGTGTGCACTTCGCTCCTCCGGATACATGTTTACTCCAGCACTTGGCAAAACCATGCAAGGAATGTTGCAATTGCGATAACGTGCAGTTGATCATGACCAGTGCCATCGACTATGCTTCGAGCTCTCCCGCTGTTTCCGTCCATGGTGTACTGCACTGCGCGCATCGGAGTTGATGAACACTGTTGCGAGCGCGCCTGACTTTCAGCAGTGGATCAGCGCGAGTGTCGGATGGCTCGTCGTCCGACGTGTCGCGCGTCTGTTGAACAGTCGGATCGCCGCTCTTTGCGCCAGTCACTCAAGTACTTGTGACCTCCTGCTTCTTCCATCAAGGCGTATGATCGTGCTCACAGTGGCCGTTTCTCACTTCCCTATCGGCGTCCAGTGCACAGTTCTCCGTGCGCATGGACGTCCCACAATGCATTCATGGGATTCCCTTGACTGACCAACCACACTTGTGGACACAACAGCGTGGGTCGACCGGGGTCTGTAAAGACATCTGTCACGAACACCTGCGCGTGGCCTAGCCCAGACTTAGTCTTGCAAAGCCAGAGCTTGTTTGATACACCCACAACTCCGCTGACGGAGCAACTGCAGTGATGGTGCACATGAACCACAGTCAACACTCTTAAGCATTGCTGGTGCCATGGCAACAGCTCAGCTGTTCTGCAACTATCGCGACACGATTTGCAGACATTAGAATCTCAATCTTGCAACATGGGCATCATTGACGCCACCAAGAGGGCCGTTGTTGGCGAGGCTTTCGTGGACGATGATCACAACCGCCACGGAGTCTCCCAAGATGGGTATGGCATGTCCCACGATGGCAACAAGAACACCATGCCCGCAGGCACTACCACCGGCAGCGCGCCCTACTCCACCATGGACGGCGTCCAGCAGCAACCGTACGGCGTTAACACGGGCACCCCAGTCGTCTCCGGCTCCCAGCCCACCGGCCA